>CM032230.1:141660000-141797500 GCA_019009955.1 Riptortus pedestris
CGATTGTCGCCTAGTCAAAAGAATTTATTTAGTGACATAATTCATTAAATAAAATCCTTAGTCCCACCCTGGCTAGAAAAGGGTGGTAACCTGTAGATAGCCCCTCCCAATTAGCCTTAGTTGCATAAAGTTGACGTTAATAAAAAATAATTTAAACTATTTGAATTTTATTTGATCTCTCACCACATCGATGTTTAGCCATTTCATGGAGTGATAAAGATTATATTAGGTAATGGCTGAAATCGGTCTTAGGGGGAGGGGGGTGGATAATTGAAGAATTTAAATCCGATCATTAGTTTTTCAAGTTACTAAATGTCTCAAAACCAGCTAACATTTTAATTTCTGTTTATATAGGCTTCTGGGGGAACCTAGGAATAGATAGTGAGATGGTCAGTATATCATATTCTGGAGCATGGGAAACCTGCATTGTTTACCTTGCACATCGTGACAGACTTTTTCTTTTAGTATATTATATGTTTTCGATTTTTTTTCTCTCGTTCTACGCCATATTTACGCTCGATGAAAGCACGTAAATGGCCTCGCATTATGGCGGAATATAGAGCTAGCTGCATAAGTAGGACCATCCATAGAACCTAGTTCTCATGCACTTTCTCTAGGTGTCTGTTACTCCCAAGCTCCAACAATGCACTCAAACAAGCAACGTACCATATCGGCAACTCAATACAGTCGAGCACATTACATACAAACGATCATTGAAAACGCACGTATGTACGCACACAATGATGTCCACATTTATTCATAAATGATGTAAAATTGCCACGTGATCTTGATTGTTGGGGGAAATGTACCAAAAAACTATAGTCAGTCATCTTAATCATGCATGATGTTGTTCTCATTACGTGAATTTCGAAAAATGTTTTAAAAAGCTCTTCTATTCTTTCCAGAATATTACAAAAAATTAGATCCTTTCAAAACTATACATTCATCCGATCGCTGTAGCGGTCGCATTATATGTTTGATCGTTACAAAACTCTTACATATCAAGCATTTCATGAGAACCTGAAGATCAAGAGCAAAAAGTTGACGTTAATAAATAATAATAATAAAAAAGATCAAGTTCGTTAACGAACCGAGAGATGTGGGGATTTAGAGAGGGGAAAAATAAAAATTCTAAGTCTCTGCCTTAGTATGAGTCGGATCCAATAGTAATACTCGATGTAACCAACTTCAAGGAAAGTTGATTTTCTATGAATGTGTTTCTGTTTACGTTTTATTGTTTCGTTGTATATGAGGCACATGCAAATAGTTTTTGTGATGAGGTTAGAAATTAAAATGTTACGTTATTGACTCGAAAATGTCCATTTGATCTATACTATTCACTTGATATTTAACCATTTCATTCAACACAGATCATATTCATTAATGTCTGAAATTGGGCCAGGAAAGGTGGGGGTGAGCCATTCATAATATCAAAATAACTCGTTAGTATGCGTCGGATCGAATAATGTTTTGGTACCAGTCTTGTTACACTATTGACGCTCTATAATTAATTGTTGTTCAATACATTCGTTCAAAACATTATTAAGGGAGTTATTCGTGCTTTCTTCGTATTTCGGGATACCCCGCCACTTCTACTCATCGAAGTTTTACGTAAAAATAGAGAATATAGAGTGAGATGAGGTCAACAAATTAAAACCCAATGTCAACAATTTAGAGGAGATGTTGGAGGTACCTGTTAAGAGAAGTGTGTGACCTGTATCTAGGTTCTGTCCTTCCAAGGCTTAGCACGTTTATGAAATTTTATGTAATTCAATGTTGAATTGAACGTAATTATTATTATTAGAAACTTTTTCATTGCAAAAGAGAATGTAATATTAAAGGTTTGTTAATTTTGCGATATGACTCGACTAATTTCATTGGCCTGACCTCGAAATGGCGTTTTCACGCTATTGGGAAAACTGGTTCAAATATTGAATATCTCCATCTTGCCACACCTACTCACAGCTGACTTTAGCACCCATTCCGGCGAGATCAACCCACACAGTTCCTACATCTAGCGTTACTTCCCCTGTCGTTGACCTCAGGCGAATCAACAACCCATGCTCAGCGATGTTGCGCTTTTTAAGGCCGAGTAGACTTAAATTCGTAACATTTTACCATATTTTTCTGTAACATTTTATGGATGAACATATCTCATATGCCACTTATGTAAATTCCTCTAATTATCCATTGGAGGTATCCTAGTCGATATCCTTATAATAATAATATAATGCCATACGTTGTTGAATCAGTTATGTACGTTTATACATTTTTTGACGGCTTTACAGACCTTGGAGATCTTTAGCTGGCATTGTCAGCCTTCTCCACCGCTGTATATCCTTGGTCTATTACTTTCCAGCCTATTACTTGGAACTCCGTAGCGTCCATCTTCACTCTGTCAACCCATCTTATCTTCGGTCTTTCTCGTGGCCGTACACCTGTCACAGTTACATAGAATGTCTGGTTTAGGAAGCCCCCAAGTAGGGTTACTTCCAAGTTTTGATTCCTTATCTCCTTTACATAGGTTAAGGATCTTTAACTGTTTTCTTTCTCCCACTGCATTATGGCATTCTTCTTTATACCATTTATTGGGCTGACGTCTTTCCTGTAGTGCAGTCAGCTCCAAGTCTTCTTCTTTCATGCCATTTTTGTTCACAATCCAATGCTTGTCAATATGTGTAATAAGTCAAATACTCCAAACTGTTGACCAATTCTGTTATTTACAATTTCGCTTTCACGGCCATTTTTGAACTTTGTACTTCTCAGCGTTACCTCTTTAGGATGCTCCGAGTTCTGTGAATTCTCTTCAATCGTCGGCAAATTTTAATTCAAACCAAGGAATGATGGGAATTACAGTCGATTCCCTGAATATCTTTTACTGATCTTCTGGTGTCTTTTATTAACTAAACTCCTCCAATTGGTGTCCTTATGTAGGAACAAGGAACACTATTAACTACCAGATTTTTACTTATTCATCTAAATCCATTATTACTGTTTGTATCATGAAGGCACCTATTGTTGGTCGGGACTGAGGCTATCTTCCAATCTTAGCTTTGAAATCCCCCAGTACTTTCTTTATGTCATGCCGTTGAATGTCATTGTAGACTCACTCCACTTGCTCATAAAATTCATGCTTAAGTTCTTCCTTCTTGCCCTCCTTTATATATATATATATATATATATATATATATATATATATATATATATATATATATACATATATATATATAGCTTTTCAGTACTCCAAAAGAAAGGGCACCCAAAATTTGTCTACCGCTTAGGGGGATTTCGACGAGGACCCATTAACTACAGCTCATTTCCTTCTGTCTCAGTTTCTATAAATATATATTATGATTCGAAGTGGTTCGAGATTCGGTATACAATATTTCACCGTAATATACCATCGTTAGCAATATTCAGTTTAAAAAAAATGCATCGCATATTTGTTAACGCACACTTCGTGCTACTGCCGCTAGTCAGGATGTGTATATACTGATTATTACGCTTTTCTAGCCTGGATAGGACTAAATTTTTTTATATAGCGAGTCGCTAAATTTATTCCTATTGCACATACGGTAATTGAGTCTATGACTGTTTACTATGCTAGTTCAGACCAACGCCTTAACTCTCATGGGCAACCTAAACTCCAAATTTACACATAATTCTGGGGGCCATATAACCCTTCTGTCTGCCTGCCTTATTAAACATTTTTGTTTCTATCATCTTAAAGCAAATCCAGGGAACGAGTTTTTTTTTTATTCATTCCATACTTTTTGATTCACTGCATGGCACTGATAAACTAACCTATATCAATGTGAAAATTTAAATCATGCTGTGATTTATTTTGTTGCAGATATCAGTGGATTGCGGGGAGTCGGCGACTACAGACAGATCATTGTCAGCTGGGACTATCCTGCCAAGTCGTGGTTCATGGTACACTACTGCGAAGTTCAGGCCTGGGGTTCCTCAAGGTGCAAGGCTAAGGTGATTAGTGTATTGTTTATATATTTTCATCTAGCTATATTACAGGAAAAATGGCTGAAAATCAGTATATGAAAAACATGTAAATTATCTCCAATGATTTATTTTCCTCTGCATGTTTCACGTCCTCTATGACTCCTCTTCATGAATAATACACTGATTACAAAAAGATTCGATTTTAATACCTCGGCGGTTACGTCAAGACTAAGAAAAGTCTCTCACGCAGGGGCTTTCCGACGTAAAGTTATACAATAAACAAATACGAGTGCCAAAGTTACGGAAACGGCCGAACTAGCCTTTGGCGGGAACGAATAGAAGCGGTCATAGCTCGTCCTTTACACTTAAAAAAATTTCAAATATCTCGGTTAATATTCAAGATAGAGAATAAATGTATATAACAATATTTATAGTAAATTTAATTTGCAATAAAATTGGTCCCATAACATTTTTCGACCCAACGCATAGTAACGGAGATATTTCGAATTTTCGAAAATCTATCCTCTAAAATCAAAAATCTATCCCACTGGTCCGATTTCAGCCGTTAACAAACTTGGTCTTCCTTTTTACATAAAACGATTAAATACCGAGTTTAGTGACGATTAAACAAAAATTGCGGCCGCTAGAGTGTTAACAGATATGTTAGATGTGTTAACATTCTAATGCCAAATATAATCTTACGTGTAAAACTTTGCCTAAACTATTTGAGCTCGGGTTGGCTTTTGAAACAAAATATGTTCATTATAGATGATATTTAATTGTGATAAATGATACCCATGATTATGGTTTGAATTATTGAAAAACGATGAGTCATAATGTGTAGAAGGATAAATTAGGAACACATTTTCATTTATCCTTCAAATCTAAAATTTCTATTCTATTAATCTCCAAAAGTTACCCATCAATATATATATCCCTTAAGGGAAATCTACTAAAAAAGGAGATGTACACCAGACCACTCATCTGATAATATGGATAAAATCAGCTCAACAAATGGTGAACAATGTAAAAATGGATTACCTAACCAATTAAATAAACAAACAATATGTCGTGAACAAGAAAACTGAGTTGAGGAAGTTACATGGTATATAGTTATCAAATATTTAAATTAACAGCAAGTCAATTTGAAATCGATTTTTCACTTAAACTATCACGAAATTAATGCAATCTCAAACTTAATTACTTTACTTACTATGTTTTATAAATATGCGGTTCTTTGTAAAGAAAGAATTGGGCATTTTAAAGTGGGATGGCCGGGGAATCTGTTTAGTTTACGCAACCCTGTTGGCATTAGTATTTGGCGGAAAATGCATAATTGAAAATTATGAATCTATCTCCGAAGCTACAAGATGATGTTGAAGTTCTTAAAACTGCAAAGCGTCTAGCAAATCTACAGATCATTCACCTCAAGCTTGAATTTTTTTAAACTATAAAAGTGCATTGGAGAATGCAACCAAGTAATTATTATGCCGGAGAAGAAACTATGCAACTTAATAGGAGTCACGATTAAAACTGCAACATCAATAGCATAATAATTGCATGCACTAATTTGATGTGCGCTCCTTTTTTTCCCCCACTGGCATTATCCTTGCTCGTAAAGATTATGATTTTTTACGAAACCGTTTCTAGGGCTTATATTACGTCAGGATGCAACCTGAAGAGGTGATTTGCGAAATAATAATTACGAAGATAATATCCAGGGAAGGAATTCAAAATATCAGACTTGATGAGATTTTTTCGTAGTTCTTGGTAGACTGAACAACGAAGGTGTTTTCGGAGATCTTAGTAGACTGAATATTGAGGGTGTTCGATACTGAGGGGTTTTCGGGGATCTTAGTAGACTGAATAGTGAGGGTGTTCCATACTGAGAAGTTTTCGGGGATCTTAGAAGACTGAATAGTGAGGGTGTTCGATACTGAGGGTTTTTCGGAGATCTTAGTAGACTGAATAGTGAGGGTGTTCGATACTGAGGGGTTTTCGGGGATCTTAGTAGACTGAATAGTGAGGGTGTTCCATACTGAGGGTTTTTCGGAGATCTTAGTAGACTGAATAGTGAGGGTGTTCCATACTGAGGGGTTTTCGGAGATCTTAGTAGACTGAATAGTGAGGGTGTTCCATACTGAGGGGTTTTCGGAGATCTTAGTAGACTGAATAGTGAGGGTGTTCGATACTGAGGGGTTTTCGGAGATCTTAGTAGACTGAATAGTGAGGGTGTTCCATACTGAGGGGTTTTCGGAGATCTTAGTAGACTGAATACAGAGGGTGCTCGATACTGAGGAGTTTTCGGAGATCTTAGTAGACTGAATACAGAGGGTGCTCGATACTGAGGAGTTTTCGGAGATCTTAGTAGACTGAATAGTGAGGGTGTTCGAAACTGAGGGGTTTTCGGGGATCTTAGTAGACTGAATACAGAGGGTGCTCGATACTGAGGGGTTTTCGGAGATCTTAGTAGACTGAATACAGAGGGTGCTCGATACTGAGGTGTTTTCGTAGATCTTAGTAGACTGAATACAGAGGGTGCTCGATACTGAGGGGTTTTCGGAGATCTTAGTAGACTGAATACAGAGGGTGCTCGATACTGAGGAGTTTTCGGAGATCTTAGTAGACTGAATACAGAGGGTGCTCGATACTGAGGATTTTCGGAGATCTTAGTAGACTGAATACAGAGGGTGCTCGATACTGAGGAGTTTGCGGAGATCTTAGTAGACTGAATACAGAGGGTGCTCGATACTGAGGTGTTTTCGGAGATCTTAGTAGACTGAATACAGAGGGTGCTCGATACTGAGGAGTTTTCGGAGACCACAGTAGACTGAATACAGAGGGTGTTCGATACTGAGGAGTTTTCGGGGATCTTAGAAGACTGAATAGTGAGGGTGTTCGAAACTGAGGGGTTTTCGGGGATCTTAGTAGACTGAATACAGAGGGTGCTCGATACTGAGGGGTTTTCGGGGATCTTAGTAAACTGAATACAGAGGGTGCTCGATACTGAGGAGTTTGTGGAGATCTTAGTAGACTGAATACAGTGGGTGCTCGATACTGAGGGGTTTTCGGGGATCTTAGTAGACTGAATACAGAGGGTGCTCGATACTGAGGGGTTTTCGGAGATCTTAGTAGACTGAATACTGAGGGTGTTCCTAATGATGGAGTTTGATACTGAGGTTTTTTCAGAGATCACAGAAGACTGAATATTGAGGTAGTTCGATGCTGAGCGATTTTTTTTGGAGATCTTAGAAGACTGAATTCTGAAGATTTGGGATAATCAGGTTATTTCGGAGATCTTAGAAGACTGTAGAGTGAGGTTGTTCGTTACTGATAAATATATATATATATATATATATATATATATATATATATATATATATATATATATATATATATGTATATATATATCCGCTAGTTTGCGTCGGGTTGAAACGTTTTAGTATGTTGTACTCACTTTAAGTACAGAAGACTTCAAGTCTTAAGCCAGTCTATCACTTTAATTCTGGTTTGCATAGGTTTCCTACTAGGGGAGAAGATCATTAAAATTTGTAATAAAATAAATCGAGTAAACCCTGCTTGGTCTTAAGTTCTGAATACAAGAAGAGATGAGGAGAACCTAACCAGTCAGAGAATTAATACAGCGAGGCAGAAGCAGATACGGAGTAGTGAACTATATTACAGTTGCCATTGAAAATCTTGGAGTATTTCCCCATGTCTTGAAATATTGATAAATAAAGCAAGACGACTTTGTGTTTTGATTTGTTAGCTTTCTGGCACAAAAAGGTGCAGCGGCTGCTAAATTATTTGCAACTTGTGATGCCAACTCACCATATATTATTTATTTCTATTTAAACAACCAATGACTAGAAGTGGGGCGGGAGGAGGGAGAGAGGGTTACTGAGGGCTGAAAACAAGTAAGTACAAATAATTCCATTAATATTTGAGTTAGGAATAAATGCATAGAACAACAATTGTAGACAATCAATATTTCAACAAAATTTGTTCTATAAAATTTTATGATCCGACTCATAATAACGGATATATTTTGAATTTTCGAATCCCCCACTAAACCCCAACAGTTCCAGGTCCCCAATTTCAGACAATAACAAATATGATGATTATTTTTGACAGAAAAGATTATAGATCAAATTAACATTTTCGAGTTAGAACGAAAATCCTAAAGTTCAGAATATAGTGCTTCATGATATAACATCATATTGTTATACCGCCATGAGTAGGTTTTACTTAAGGCTGAAAACTAAAAAATCCGAATATCTTGGTTAATATTCATGATAGAGAAAATATTTTATTTATTTATTTATTTAAATGAGTTCCGCAACACTGGCGATTTACTCATAATTAAATCGTGCACGCAAAAAAAAGAATAGCAAAATAAATTGAGGGAAACGTAAAAGGAGTGAACAAAGGTGGTTTTTGATGGGTTTATTGGAATACCATTTTTATAAGAATCAAATAGTATTGTATGGAAACATCAAGATGGTGAAAATAATATAAATGAAAATATAAGATTGATTGGGGAGAAATAAATAAAAATAATAATAATAAAATAAGGAAAAGAGAAAAGCAAAGAAATAAGTAAATTAAAAAAAAGAGAAAACCAAAAAAAAAATGAATAAATAAAAAAAGAGGGGAAGGGAAAGGGAAACTAAAAAATAAAATAATATATTAAAATAATAATAAATAAAATTAATGTTTATACACCCTGCTAATGTAAGAAAGAAGTAAGGAGTAGTGTGTGTGTGGAAATTGTAGATTATAGTGTGTTGTATATATTAATGTCTTTTAGGTGTTTAATGATTGAGTCTAGGTAATTACTGTTATCGGTCAAAAGTTCCTGTAAGTCATGTGGAATATCTAAATTGTCTCTTAGTCGACAGTTAGTCAATATGTGATGTACAGTTAATGTTTGGTTACAATGTCTACAAGTCGGTGTGGCCTTGTTTGTCATTAAGTGTCCGTGGGTCAGCAAGGAATGGCCAATGCGTAGTCTGGTTCCTCTCTTCGTGTGCTCCTGTTACTTGATGGCCATTCCTTAACTGTTTGTCTTAGTTTATTGTCGTTTGTGTTATCCCAAGATTGCTGCCACTGCTGTTGTAGTGCCTTAATGCATTCGGCTAGTACGTCTTGGTGATCTGTACAGTTTATGTCTATATCCGGTTTGTTTACAGTACACTTTGCTAATCTGTCGATGTCTGTACTTTCCTTAATGTCTGTATGTCCAGGCAACCATAAAAGACTAATGTGTGTGTTGCTAGAGTTTAGTCGGTGAAATTGTTCAAAAATTTTGATAGCCAGAGGATTTGTCGAGTAAATGTTGTTGAGTGCATGTAGTGAGCTTAATGAATCTGTGCACAGTACTATTTCACTTTGGCAGCTTTGGACTCTTGACAAGGCTAATAGGATGGCCTGAAGCTCAGCTGTATAAGAGCTATATGAATAAGAGAAAATATGAATACAACAACATTTATAAGAAATTAAATTTGCGATGAGATTGGTTGTGTATGATTTTCCGATCCAACTTACAATAACGGAGTTACTTGAAATTTACGAATTCCCCCTCGAAACTTCCCCCTTCCACAGGACCCATTTCTATCATTAACTTCATCTTTCTTTTTACATAAAACTATTAAATATCAAGTTTTGGTAGCGAACAAACAAAATTGGGTGAACAAAACACACACACATCCTTGAGGGTAATCTGCTAAAATTGATACTATAGAGTTAATTAGGGTAAGCTGTTCTGCTTCCATTAGATTCCATTATGTAAGCGTGTAGCTCCCAAGCCAGCTGATATTTAATAGTAGTAATAACTATACTTGTGAAATAAGTGAGTCCCGTATACTTCAAAATGTGTGAAATAATTAGTTAATAAATTGCAGAGTTGCACAGTAATATTGTTGTAATTGGATGGTACCATGTCATCATCATGTTCTTGGATTCTTGACCATATTATCAGACTTATCTCTTTCCTCTAGATCCCTATATGTGATAAGACAGTTAGGCTAGACGTGGGAACTACATTATTATTTATCAGCGTCCACATTTTGCTAGTATGACTAATTGGGACGGGTCATCTACAGGTTACCAGCCTTTTCTAGCCAGGGTGGGGCTAAGGACTTTGCTTAATGAGTCCTTCAACAAATAAATTCCTCTTGCCCAGGCGGGAATTAATCTCCCCAGTCTAGGATGACCATGTGAGATTAAAGCAAACGCTTTAACCCAAAGAGAAAAGAGAAAGTTAATCTTTATCATAAGACAAGACATTAGCTTAATTTACTGCAGATAAAACCTCTTTTTGAAAGGTACATGTTTGAAGTAAGTTTTGTCAAATCAAATAAGCAAGGAATTTTATGGGCATTTGTTTCACAGAGGCTAAGCCTTGACAAGTTTCCTTGAGACAAGGATGACCCCTGGATGACAATATCCAGAAGTTTCAAGACCACACGCTTCCCTTAACAAATAAAAATGCTCATCAAGCAGGTGCTGCGTAAACTAAGCAGATTTCCCATTCACTGGAGTATGATATGCCTGTGATGTCATCACACCATCTATTAAATACTTCTCCCTCCATAAGAAACCTATGTAAATAGGAATTAAAATTATTAAAATGAATAATTAAAAATTAATATGCACAGAAAGAAAATTGTTATATTAGGTAAAATTTCTAAAAGTCTTGCACATATGCGCACACACACAGAATTAGGCCTTTATGGCTATAATTTGGAAATAGGAAGAGAAAGATTAGTATATAAGTTTTTATAGTCGTTCTTCTTTTAAATATGCTAATAAAGCGTTCCGGTTTGTCATTTTGTAGTGGTCCAGATTGTAAGGTAAGTCCATGTTATGTAGTCTTATACAGTCAGTGAGTAAGTGTATTATAGTGAGTAGTCTATTACAAAGGGAACAAGTTGGTGGTTCAGTTTTGTGCTGTAAGGTGCATACTTATGCGTTAGACGTGAATGGGCATGTCGCAATCGAGCAAAAACCACCTCTTCTCTTCTTGAACTTCGATTGGTTGATGGCCATTCCGCCATTGTGTTTTTGAGGGAAAAGTACATTAACATTATAAGAATATGAATACTCACACTTGCCAATACCTGTCCTTAATAATCTTATGCTGTATAAATACCAAAAGAGCGCTGGAAGATATCGCAGGCTGCTTAGTTTTGAGCTAAATTTATAAATCTAGTTGTTGTTTTATGATCTTATAGATGTAATTCTTTAACTCCTATTATTTTGTATATTCAACATGAATAATATGTTACATCATTACAAAGTATTATTATAATCTTATTTAAAATTTTATGTAGAAGAATCTTTTATTATGAACTGAATCGTACGGTAGATATATACCAAGAACTTTTGTAAATTATTATGTATTTCTGAAATAATTGTTATGTTACTCCCTGGAGAAATAAAAAATTACTTTACTACTAGTTACTAAACATCTTATGCAGGTTATTAAGAGATGGGTCTCAAACAGTTTTGGTCTCCGGATACGGTCGGAATATTTTCCCTTCTTTATAAGTACCCACAGAAAACTATTTTTTATAGATTATAATGAGGGATCTCGTTGACAACAAAATTAATGAAAAGGCAAAAATAAAAATTACTGATTCGGGGGTATGTACAGTAACTGACTTAGTAGTAAAAGCATTCTTTTACTCCATAATAAGGTGTGACTGATTTATAGGAAATTTATTTGAAATAAGAATGGTTATGTACAATTTTTCGATCCGACTTATAATAACGAAGATAATTAAAAATTTCAAAATTCCCCCTCGAAAACCCACTTCCATTTTTCTCTCATTATAGGTATACATATACATTATAATTTTGAACGGACATTTTAGTCATCTCCTGGATAGTATCGATGGCCATTTGGGGGGAATTTTCAAAAATCACGTCATTAGTACAACCTCTATAGACAATCTCCCTTGAGGGAAATTTGCTAATGTGCAAAAATTTTGACTAACGTTAATGATGAAGAAAAAAGATAAAGAACAGCATTTATGGAAAACAAAATTTGTAACGAAATTAGTTATATGTTATTTTTCGACCCAACTTATCATAGTGAAGAAGATATTATGAATTTTCAATTTCCTTGCCCCCCCCATCCTCCCTCTTAGATTTCTGCCGTTAACGAACTTAATCTTTAGTTTTACATGAAACGTTTCGTAACCGAGTTTATCAACGATCCTACAAAATTTCGACAATTAGAGCGGCAACAGGCAAGACAAACAGGAATATATATATATATATATATATATATATATATATATATATATATATATATTGAACGGACCTCGAATTCGTCATCTGCAAGGTTGAATAGATGGGAGATTTTGACGAAATATTTCGAAACACGAGTCATGAGTACAACGTCAGTAGCTGATATCACGTAAGGGAAATCCGCTAGTAAAAACATGCCACGAGAGGGGAGTGAGGACAAGAGAGGTTATAAGAAGGAAGGTAGTCCTCGGAGAAGGCGGAGAGTAAGTGGAGCGTGTATTGACACAGACTTGAGGCACGCTGGAGGAGGTATCTAGGCTGCAGATAGAGGTCTCTCACTGCCACCAGCTGAGATTCAGGCAGTGATAACAGGAAATGCCAGCTGATTCATAATGCCAGCTGATAATGATAGCGGGCAATGCCAGCTGACTCATGAGCCCAGATGGAAATGGCTACTCCTCAAGATCTAACAAACCTCCAAACATCTGATCAATCATAAGGTATGGAGAAAAGGAGTCCCGTTACGAAGATGCTCCGTAAAGTAAACAAATTTTCAGAAATATTATATGCTGATAATCTTATCTCGCACCAGCAAGAAGCCAGAAAGTAAAAGTCCGTCACGCAGGGGCTGCGTAAACTAAGCAGATTTCCCACGTGAAGTTATACAGTAGATAAATCTGCCCAATAACAACTGTTGTAGTAAGGTATCTCTAAATCTATTCAAGAGAGACTCCTGCCGACGACACAGAATACAAATGCAAATATCTCGCTTAATATTCAAGATATAGAATAAATGTATAGAGCAATATTTATAGTAAATTTTATTTGCAATAAGATTGATTCTATACAATTTTTCGATCCGGTGCATAATAACGGAGATATTTCAAATTTTCAATAATCCCCCCTCTAAACCCACCCCACCCCCTCCTACTGGTCCGATTTCAGCCATTAACGAACATGATCTTTCTTTTTACATAAAACGATTAAATTTCGAGTTTGGTAACGATCAAACAAAAATTGCGACCGCTAGAGCGTTAACAGACAAATATATATATATATATATATATATATATATATATATATATATATCATTTTGAAGGGACCTCATTTTCGTCATTTCTTGGGTAGGATCGATGGACATTTGAAGAAATTTTTCGAAACTCGCGTCATGAGTACGACCTCAATAGCTGATTTCCCTTAAGGGAAATCTGCTAAAAGCTTACAAAAGGCTGAAACCAATCTTCTTTATCCATTTATCATTTTTATTTATAAATATATTGGTTATGAAACCAATCTTCTATTCTTATAACAGATTTACCATTTACACCATACTCGATATTTAACCGGCTCTGTCAGCATTTAAGATCATATTTGTTATTGGCTAAAATCGGTCTTGGAATAGAGGGGAAGGAGGAATCAAAAATTCAAAATCTCTCCGTTATTATGAGTTTTGTCACAAACTGTTATAGAACCAATCTTGTTAAACCATTGGTTTTCTAAAACTGTTGCTTTATACATTTTTGGTAACTCCAGTATTAAGCGGGTTATTCGGACTTCATTGTTTTGTACCTTCAGTAGCCCCTACCCGTTCTACTCTTGGGTTTTTTTTTTTAAATATAAATAGAGAATACGTGTTGAGATGAGATCACATGTGTGTTATTCACTTGGGAAATGTGCTTAGTTTACGCAGCCCCTACGTGACGAACTTTTTTACTTGTAGTTGATTTGAAAAGAACTATAAATTAAGTTCTATGGATTTTTTTGTTCTTATTTGTTGGAACTGAGATGTCGCAGATCACTTATAAATGAAATTCAACCAAACATTTTGTTTACTCAACTTAATGGAAGTGCAAAAAAGCCCAGATTTTTTTCTCTGGAGTATACATTGTGTTGGGGCCGTTCTACAAGAAGGGACCATGCAAGAGCGACTTGATCAAGAAGGTGGTCCAGGAGCTGATCGCCGGTAAATCATTGTTGTCAGCTGTTGTATATGTGGTGTCCATATCTGATCGATATCCCATCTCTCATGGGCAGTATCCACAATCGAATCACTCGGGCGGAAAGGCTTTTGTAGCTATGAATGGTGAACGGAGGGAAGGGTTACTTCTGCGGGAGGAAGAGAAAAAGTGATTCCATATGGCGAAAAAAAACACACACAGCAAAAGGAAAGGGCAAGGAACTAAAATGATGATTTGTGACCGAAGAACAAGTTGAAGAGGAGTGGAGGGGAGGGGTAATCCTAGGATTCTCAGTAGTGAGGGGGGAGGGAGGTCCAATCCTAGGATGTGAGGGGGGCTAATGAAGGGGAAAATATATAAAAACTCCCGAGTGAATAATTGAGGATTTCACAGTCAGCTTCAAGCACGGCCTTACCTCCTTCTTCTTGCTAATCACTAAGGCTAACATGTTTTTAGGCCTCTTCCCTGGAGGCCGCACTTCTCCAGCGAGGGCTTACATAACCCCTGGAGATGGAGTATTGAAAAAAAAACTGGAGATGAATGGACTCTCGTTACAGGCCTCTCCTTTAAGCTATTCACCGTCGGTCCTTGTTAAGGAGCCATCATAATCCAAGGAATTCATATAAATTGAATTGAAACACTTCACGGATTATATAAAGCTTAAAATTAATTTTAAAAGTCTTTCTCTCTCGCGCAAGTTCTGCGTAAACTAAGGAAATTTCGAACGTGCTAGGATAGTTCTCCAATGATCTCATCTCAAATTCGGTTTTCTATTTCTGCACTAATAAAAAGTCCGCCACGCAGTGGCTGCGTCAACTAAGCTCATTTCCCACGTAAAGTTATGCAATAGAGAAATCTCCATACGAGTGCCGATCAGTAACGGAAACGGGCGAACTAGCTTTCGGCGGGACCATAGCTAGTCCGTTACAGTTAATAAAAATGCAAATACCTCGGTTAATATTCCAAATAGAGAATAAATGTATATGACAGTATTTATAGTACATTTAATTTGCAATAAGATTGGTTCTATACAATATTTCGAACCGGCGTATAGTAACGGAGATATTTCGAATTTTCGAAAATCCCCCCTCTAAACCCCCCCCCTCTCACTGGTCCGATTTCAGCCGTTAACTAACTTGATTAAATACCGAGTTTGGTGACGATTAATCAAAGAGACCACTAGAGTGTTAAAAGACAAATATATATATATATATACTAGCTCAGATACCCGTCTTCGCCCGGGAATTCATTGGAGGCAGAATGGTGATGGTATTTTTTTTGGCAAAGCTTTACTTTGCACAATATTTTGACATTTACCCGTCCCAGTGTTTAGGGTTAATACCCGTCGTTTTTGTGGATTTGTTAAAATAAATTTAACTTTTTATGTAAGACTTCACTGTCCTCCATATTGTCATATTTCCCGTTTCCTGTGCATTATGCATAGATTAAAATTATTAAGGACATAATATTAACATATATTTTGAATTAATTTTTCCCGGTAAGGTACCTGGTAGTTCATATTGAAAAGAATTGTTCAACAAATTTCTCTAAATAACAAAATAAACAACTTTTGTTATGTGCATATTTGCCGAAAACCCAATAGGAAACGAAATACTGCTATTTTTAAATTCGGGCCTCCCTTACAACCCCCACTCCTGCCCGTCCCTAGAAATGTTGGTATGGCTTATTATAATGAAGGCGTTAGTGATAATTCACATACCGAGTTTGGTTCAGTTCGGTTGAGTCTTTTGTACCAAATAAAATTGTGGACTCCCGCTATAGTTTTTAGCGTATAACTCATTTATACTTCCGTATACGGAAAAAGTGCATATAACAAACGTTACTCTAAATAACAAAATGAACAACTTTTGTTATGTGCATATTTGCTGAAAAAGCAATAGGAAACGAAATATCGCTATTTTTAATTTCAGGCCTTCCACATAACCCCCACTCCTGCCCGTCCCGAGAAATGTTAGTATGGCTTATTATAAGGAAGGCGTTAGTACTAATTCACATACCGAGTTTGGTTTAGTTCGGTTGAGTTTTTTGTGCCAAATAAAATTGTGGACTCCCTCTATAGTTTTTAACGTATAACTCATTTATACTTTCCGTATACGGCCAAAAGTGCATAACAAAAAGTTACTCTTAAAAAAAAAAAAAAAAAAAAAAAAATTTACAAAAAACAACTTTTGTTATGTGCATATTTGCTGAAAAAGCCATAGGAAACGAAATACCGCCATTTTTAATTTCAGGCCTCCCTTATAACCCCCACTCCTGTTCGTCACAGAGGATATTAATATAGCCTAAAGTCTAAGTTGGGCTAGTAGTAATATAAATACCAAGTTTCATCAAATTCAGCCGTTTATGCGTGAAAAGGTAACAAACAAACAAACATACACGAAAGAAACAAAATGCAGTTATGGTGTCTATGACACGTGAAACGAAAAGTTATTAGCGGTGAAATTTCGCGAAAAAATCAATGTACAGACAGAGGTTACAATTATATATATATATAGTTTTGAACGGACCTCATTTTCGTCATCTCCTGGGTAGGATCGATGGACATTTGAAGAAATTTTTCGAAAGTCGCGTCATGAGTACGACCTCAATAGCTGATTTCCCTTAAGGGAAATCTGCTAAAATTGCAGAACTAAGAAGATTGATTTGATAGGACTTTCGATACAACTACTAATAATAAAGATTTTCCGTTTCTTTAGTTTTAGCAGATTTCCCTTAAGGGAAATCAGCTATTGAGGTCGTACTCAAATGCGCGAGTTTCGAAAAATTTCTTCAAATGTCCATCGATCCTACCCAGGAGATGACGAAAATGAGGTCCGTTCAAAATTATTATATTATATATATATATATATATTATAAGATATATATATATATATATATATATATATATATATATATATTTGTCTGTTAACGCTCTAGCGGTCGCAATTTTTGTTTGATCGTTACCAAACTCGGAATTTAATCGTTTTATGTAAAAAGAAAGATCAACTTCGTTAATGGCTAAAATCGGACCAGTGGGAGGGGGGGTTTAGAGGGGAGGTTTTTCGAAAATTCGAAATATCTCCGTTACTTAGGCGTCGGATCAAAAAATTGTATAGAACCAATCTATATTGCAAATTAAATTTACTATAAATATTGTTCTATACATTTATTCTGTATCTTTAATATTAAACCGAGATATTTGGATTTGTATTGTGAGTGTGGAGAGTTTCCGCCGAGCGGCACTAGCGCCTAGTGTGGCCGTTACACTAACTATTCTTCCTCGTGAGAATAGGTTATTACTAGGCAGATTTCTCTATTGTAAAACTTCACGTGGGAAATCTGCTTAGTTTACGCAGCCCCTGCGTGACGGACTTTTTAGAAATTCCCCTCTCCTCCCCGATCAAGACCATTAACAAATTTTATTTTCAGTTTTATATGAATGCCTTTTTCTCTCTGAACAACAGCTTTATACTGTTTTAGCAGATTTCCCTCAAGGGAAATCAGCTATTGAGGTCGTACTCATGACGCGATTTTCGAAAAATTTCTTCAAATGTCCATCAATCCTTCCTAGGAGATGACGAAAATGGGGTTCGTTCAAAATTACTATTCATATATATATATGTTATATAGATATATATATATATATATATATTATATATATATATTTGTCTGTTAACGCTCTAGCGGTCGCAACTTTTTGTTTGATCGTTACGAAACTCGAATTTAACTGGGGTTTCATGCAAAAAGACAGATCAAATTCGTTAACGCTGAATCCGGACCAGAGGGAGGGGGGGTTTAGAGTGGGGGGATTTTCGAAAATTCGAAAATATCTCCGTTATTATCCATCGGATCGAAAAATTGTGGTATATAACCAATCTTTATTGAAAATATTTAAATTTACTATAAATTATGTTATATACAGTTTATTCTCTATCTTGAATATTAACCGAGATATTTACATTTTTCTGTTTTTAGAAACCGCCACTTCTAGTCATGTTACGTAAACAATACTCTGCTACATAATAAATCACATTATTGGAAGTTTAAATACCAAAAGTTGTATTCAAGAGACCTTTATTATACGAGATACATGCAAATATGCCCTGGTGACCCCCCCCCCATCTTAAAGTTTTGGACTACTTAATTTTATTGATTGAGATAACAATTATTCTGACTCATTATTAATTACAGTACTAGATATAGTAAATAGTTCTCAATAAAATTAATGCGTTATATTCTGATATATTTCAGTAATTGTTTTTCTTTCCGGTGTGAGGCGGGCCAACCCGTTTGTTACATTTCTAACCTAACGCTTCCTGTCGGCAGGTTACTGAAATTGGATGAAACATTTATTTCCGTTTGTATTTATTCACGGTGTTGTTGTGTTAGCAGTATGTATATTTATCTATTACTAAACTTCACGAGGGAAATCTGCTTAGTTTACGCAGCCCCTGCGTGGCGGACTTTTTTCTCTCCATTTTAGTAGAATTCCCTTAAAATAACTATAGATGCCGTACTCGTGACGCGATGTTCCTAAAACTTCTATAACTACAACAACTATTTATGACTACTTTTTCTTTTGTAGGTGGTGGAAGCGGACAAAGGGATCGAGCGGAATGGCTCAGTGCAATACTCCGTGAACCTGGATGGGCTGAGGATGTCCACTAACTATTCTATATCTGTGGAAGAAGGAAGGAGGACAAGGAGGCTAGCTAGGAGCAGAACTATACTAGTCGCTACTAAAGGGTGTATGACACAATATTCCTTTTATAATTTTATCATTTTACCTTAAGGGAAACCTGCTATTGAGATCGTACTAGTGACGCGATTTTGGAAACATTTCTTCAAAAGTCCATCGATCCAACCCAGTAGATGACGAAAATGAGGTTAGTTGAAGATTATATATGTATAACTTGTCCGTTACGGCTCTAGCGGGCGCAATTCTTGTTTAATCGTACACAAACTTGATATATAAGTATTTCATACAAAACCAAAGATCAAGTTCGTTATTGGCTGAAATGAAATTAAACCAATGGGTTAATATCTCCTTTTTATCTCATCGAAAAAGTTTATATAACTACTCTTACTTCAAATTTAATATATAAATGTTTTCTATACATATTTTCGGGGCTCAGGTTAGCCATGCGAGTTAAAGCGTTGACCTTTATCTCACATGATAAACCTAGAGTGGCGAGTTCGATTCTTGCCTGGGCAAAGGAAATTATTTAGTGACGAAATTCATTAAATAACGTCCTAAAATCCCACCCGGCTAGAAAAGGGTGGTAACCTGTAGATAACCCGTCCCGATTAGCCTAAGTTGCAAAAAGTGGACGTTAATAAATAAATAAATATACATATTTTCTGTATCGTGAATATTAAACGAGATATATGTTTGTTTATTATTATTTAAGTCCACTTTATGCTACTAGGCTAATCGGGACGGGTTATCTACAGGTTATCACCCTTGTCTAGGGGTGGTAACCTGTAGATAACGAGATATATGATTTTTTTTAGTTTCGGCTTAAACCAAGGTTAAGTATGGTTTTCATTGAACTTTTACTTTGTGGGATAAATGCAAAAATGTTGTGAGTTGTGATGGCGGATTAAGAGTTTCCCTACTTTACTGGGAAATGTTTATTTTTTTCTGTACAATATTTAGCCGTTTCATTCAACACTAAAGATCGTATTTGTGTTGGCTAAAATTGGGTGTAGAATAGTGAAGGCTTAGGGAGTGGGAATTTTAAAATTCAAAATATTTCCGTTATTATGAATTGAGCCATAAAATATTTTATAACCAATCTTGTTAAGCTACTGATGTTCTGCAATTGCTGTTCTATGATTTTTTCGTAAATCAAGTTTTAATCAAATTATTCGCGCTTCCTTGGTTTCAGCCCCCCCCCTTCTTCTCATCCGGTTTTTATTTGGTATTTTAGCAGATTTCCCTTAAGGGAAATCAGCTATTGAGGTCGTACTCATGACGCGATTTTCGAAAATTTTCTTCAAATGTCCATCGATCCTACCCAGATGACGAAAATGAGGTCCGTTCAAAATTATATATATATATATACATATATATTTATATATATATATATCTATATATATATATATCAAAAGTTCGTTAATGGCTGAAATCGGACCAGAGTGGGGGGTTTTAGTGGTGTGGGGGTGAGGGGGATTTTCGAAAATTCAAAATATCTCCTTTATTATGCATCGTATCGTAAAATTGTACAGTTTCCAAATCTTACTGCAAATTAAATTTAATATAAATATTGTTATATACATTTATTCTCTATCTTGAATATTAACCGAGATATTTGCATTTTTATAAAGTCGTGTGGTGGGGTATAGTTCGGTATTATGTCGGCCATCTCGTCATTTCTCGGCTCAGGCGGAAGCTTCTTCTAACCTGGCGTTTTTAACCTTACCTTACCTTCCTTACTTTGTGAGATTTATGCAAATACGTTCTGTTCATCCGCCCCCCCCCCCCCTTCTTAGTTCTTGGGCTACTAAAATTTTGAGTTATTAAAATATAAATTATTTCTTACAATTCAGAATGCCGTTCAGTTGGGTATTTATTAATAAACTGAAAGATTTCTCATTATCTAATCACGGTGTTATTGTGTTACCAGTAGGCAGATTTCTCTATTGTAAAACTTCACAGGGGAAATCTGCTTAGTTTACGCACCCCCTGCGTGACGGACTTTTATTTTACATAGATATAGAGATTATGCGGTAGGAGGAGATGACAAATCTGTGATATCAGCACCCTTGGTTCAATCACCTTGGGTGAATCAGCACCCCAGCTTAGTTTAAGATGGAATTTTTATTTCCTTTTACAAAGTGAAGTAAAGGCGGCAAATTTTGATTTTTAAAAATTCAATGGGATTAATTGACCCTCCTTGATCCCGTTTTAGCAGATTTCCCTTAAGGGAAATCAGCTATTGAGGTTGTACTCATGACGGAATTTTCGACATTTTTCTTCAAATGTCCATCGATCCTACCAGCAGATGACGAAAATGAGGTACCGTTCAAAACTGTATATATATTTGTCTGTTGCTGCTCGCCCCCCCCCCCCTTACCCCCCGCAATTTTTTGTTTAATCCTTACCTAAACTTCATATTTAAGCGTTTTATGTAAAAAGAAAGATCAAGTTCGTTAAACGGCTGAAATCTGACCAGTGGAGGGGGTTTTAGAGGGAGGATTTTCGAAAAATTCGTAATATCTCCGTTTACTATACGTCGGATCGAAAAAATTATTAACAGAATCAATCTTATTACAAATTAAATTTACTATTAAATATTGTTTATAACATTTATTCTCTATCTTGAATATTAACCGAGAATATTTGCATTTTTCAGTTTTCATCACCAAACCGGGGCCACTTTACTCTTTGTTCACGTTACAAAATACTCTGATACATAATAAATCACATTATTGGAAGTTTAAATACGGAAAATTGTATTCAAGAGACCTTTATTATACGAGATACATGCAAATATGCACTCGTGACTCCCCCCCCATTTAAAGTTTTGGACTACTAAAATTTTATTGATTGAGATAACAATTATTCTGACTCATTATTAATTACAGTACTAGATATAGTAAATAGTTCTCAATCAAATTAGTGTGTTATATTCTGATATAATTTCAGTAGTAATAGTTTTTCTTTCCGGTGTGAGGCGGGTCTCCCGTTTGTTTACATTTCTAACCTAACGCTTCCTGTCGGCAGGCTATTGAAATTGGATGAAACATTTCTTATTTCCTTTTGTATTTATTCACGGTGTTGTGTTTAGCAGTATGTAATATTTATCTATTACTATACTTCACGAGGGAAATCTGCTTAGTTTACGCAGCCCCTGCGTGACGGTCTTTTATTTAGTTTCGGAGAGACATCTGTATCTACCTACGAATGTATATTGCACAACTCCCGAACAACTTGCTTTAAATTGGTAAAATTTCATATTGAAGACTGATGTAACTTCTAGTTATAGATCTCCCCCTAGATCTTTTGACCAAAATCGACTAAGAATATGTAGAGGTGAGTGAAAATAAAAAATTTCTACGAGTATTTTCTCCTTATGTATTAGGATAAAAAAGTCCGTCACGCAGGGGCTGCGTAAACTAAGCAGATTTCCCACGAGAAGTTTTACAATAGAGAAATCTGCCTAATAACAACTGTAGTAGTAAGAAACCTCTAAACCTAAAACATTATTTAGGGCGTAATAACCCAGTAGTTTCTAGCCCCAAAAAACAGTTAACGTAACCTAGAAAACCTATTCACGAGGGACGAATAGTTATGGAAACGGCCGCCATAGCTCTCGCGGAACGTCCGAACATAGCCACTGTTGACCACACGCAGAATACAAATGCAACATATCTCGGTTAATATTCAAGATAAACAGAATAAATGTATAACATAACATATTTATAGTAAATTTAATTTGCAATAAGAATTGGTTCTATACAATTTTAAAGCGATCCGATGCATAATAACGAAGATATTTTGAATTTTTGAAAATCCCCCCATCTAAACCCCCCCTCCACTGGTCCGATTTCAGCTACCGCGTTAACGAACTTGAATCTTCCTTTTTACATGAAAACGATTAAATAACCGAGTTTGGTGACGAATTAAACAAAAATTGCTACCGCTAGAGTGTTAACAGACAAATATATATATATATATTATATATATATAATATATATATATATATATGTCCATCGATCCTACCCAGGAGAATGACGCGAAAATGAGGTCCGTTCAAATATATATATAAGTATATATATAGTTTGAACGGACTCATTTTCGTCATCTCCTGGGTAGATCGATGGACATTTGAAGAAATTTTTCGAAACTCGCATCATGAGTACGACCTCAATAGCAGATTTCCCTTAAGGGAAATCTGCTAAAAAGTAAAAATCAACTTGTATTACATGAAGAAAATCAATATCTAATAAGAAAAATAAACTATAAATTACACTTTGATAAAAGAGTGAATTTATATAAAGCCGTACGAAGCGTGTATATTATGATTCACAACATTTGACGCATAACAATTTATGGTGGCTTCCTCATACGAATTTAGAACAGTAAGAACACCTGGCAATTGTTTTACGGCCCTTTTCTTTACTGCACATTTCGCTGCGCTGTATTTTTCTTACTGAACGTTTTGTTTCTTTTACTGACCATGTGTACCCATTTTTACCTTTCACAAGAACTTCTGTACCAGGAGTAAAAGAAGTTCCTACTTCGTCTTCAGAACCAGCGCTCTCCTCAATATTCAAGTCATCCTCACGGTCCTGAACAATGTCCTCAGTTTCTAAGTCAGTGTCTACTCCAAAAACTTCTCCTGTCCCTTCAAAAATATCTTCCTGCAGTAACTGTGTAATTTATCATATGCATCGTCGTCCGGGAGCCACAAAGAGTTTATTAACAATTTTTAGACATGCTATGTAATCAGTCGCGTGGGATCCGGCAGACGGATGGGTTGTGCAATTTCAGACATGAACGAATGGCATGGGGTTGTTTGCGCCTGGGGTCCATCAGACCCCGTGCGACTGACTAACGGTTAACCGTTTTATTTAACACTCACGATCATAGTAAATTATGAATGAAATCGGACCAGGAATGAAGGCGGTTTAGAGGAGGGGATCCGAAAATTCAAAATATTTCCGTTATTACCAGTCGGCAATCTAGGTAAACCATTGGTGTTCTACAGTTGTTGCACTATACATTTTTTTGGAATTCAAATATTAAGGGAGTTGTTCATACTTTCTTATTTTCAGTGTTAAGTAATTCCCTACTTCTACTCATCGGATTTTTATTTGGAAATATAATGCATGGTGGGATGTGATCAGTAGTGTGGCGTATTAGCACATAGGATCTTCTTGCCCGTGTGACAGACTTTTATGAATTTCAAATTCAACCATGAATTTTATTTCTTTTTTTCTTGCTTCTGCAGTTTCTGCTCGGGCAGTCAGCTGCTTGCCAGATGTATCAGAGGTGGAGGTGGAGACTGGGCCCTACTTCCAGGGCAGGATTGGCGTTGAGTCCGGCCCGTGCTCCGTCGAAGGAGACCCCAACAGCCCTAGAGACACCTACCTGTTGAGGATAGAGCATGCAGACTGCGGATCTTCTGCCAATCAGACGTCCGTCTCCACTTTCGTCCTGGTTCAGGAGTCCTCTCACATCCTAACACATTCCACGAGGAGGTTCCTAGTCCTCTGCACCTTCCAGCCTGAAACACTCACTGTCAGAGCTGGGTAAGAAGTCTTGACTTAATCCTACATCTGAAGCTATGCGTACAAAAAAAAAAAAAAATTACATAACTAGGAACAAGAATGGTTATCAATGTTTAAAGGAAATCAAAAACACAATGGCGGAATGATCATCAAGCAATCGAAGCCCAAGAAGGGAAGAAGTGATTCTTGTTCGACTGGATATGGCCATTCCCGTCTAACAAATAACCAACTTGTTGCCTGTGTAATAAGAGTACTCACTATAAAACACTTACTGGCTCTATAAGACTTCATAACATGGACCTACCTTACAGTCTGTACCAACTCCAAATGACAAAATCACATCTGAACGCTTTATTAGCCCCCTGTGAATCAAAAGCCTATAAAATTCCTTGTTTATTTGATTTGACCAAAGTTGCTTCAAAATATAATAACAGGGGTGCCATTCAAACAAAATTTTGTCTCAGTGCATCGGCAGGGTTTAGCCTGGTAGCAAGTATATAGGATCGCCCTAAGCTCTGAGGATGGGGATTTAGTCCCCGAAAGTGCTCAGCGTTTATAAGAAATAAAATTGTGAGGAGCCATAAAAAAGTTTTGTGATTAACCATTCATCACCGTCACCACCAGCTAAAAATAAATATGGGAAAATTTTGTCTCTTTTCAATTAAGTAAATAAATGTCATTTTTCTTTTCTTATGACAAAATAAACTATCACTTTCCTCTTGTAGTGAAATATTCTTGCAATTATTACATCTTAGTCAAATTTAGTTTTTTTTTAAGTGTACTTTCAATTCTGAATTATGAAATTAATTTAGCCAACTAAAATGAGTTTAAAAATCATTCTAGAGGGTTGTGATCACTGAATTTTAAATTTTTTATTATTTTATTTATTTGCACCCATTTTATGCTGCTATGGCTAATTGGGACATTTGATCTACAAGTTAACACCCTTTTCTAGCCAGGTTGGAACTAAGGAATTTATTTAATGAGTCTGTCACTAAATAAACTCCTCGTTTAAAATTTAAGAAACAATGTGTTTTTTTTTTTTGTGTTAACCGAGAGGGGCTTAATATTCTGATAGAAAGAAAGCAAGGGCATAGCTATGTAAAGTAATAATCTGATGATGAAGTCATATTCTGCATTGAAATTTAGTTATTATTTTTAAACAATTTTAAAATGAGAAAATTACTGTCCCAGTTCATTTGAAATATTAGTGTATTTAAAGAAAGTTTTGTAAGTTTCCCTTTGGAAATCTGAGATTATTTTGTACAAGATTAATGGACCTTTTTAATATATGAGTAATGGAATGATGGTGATTACAGGTTGAATTTGCCCCATACAGCTGACGGAATGGTTGAACCAAGCATTAATGATATATCGGAGAATGAAGTTCATGCTTCTCCACTCAGACAGGAAGCTCGCTCAAATGGTAAGGCCTCTACACTCGGGTGAACAATACTCTAGAACAAAGTGTATTATTCTAAATTTAATGTTTATTTAATTTTTAAAGAGTTTATTTTGAAGATAACAGTTTCATGTATCCTCAGCAGCTTCAGAGTTAAAGCAAGGGGAACGGTAACTTTTATAACAAAATGACATGTTTTGCAGTTCATCTTACCAAAAGACTATTTTTAGCAAATTTCCCTCAAAGTAAATCAGTTATTGAGGTTGTACTCATGACACGATTTTTGAATAATTTTCCTCAAATGCCCATTGATTCTTCCTAGGAAATGATGAAATATTTGGATTTTTTAGTTTTCAGCCTTCAGACTCATGTTATATTAACAGTAAGCTTTTATATCATGAGCCAATTTATTCTAAGCTTAAACACCAAATATTTTTCTAGAGACCTTTATTATTAAAGATAAATGCAAATTTGTTGAGTGGTGTCTTAACAATTAAGATGTCAAGTTCTTGTTTCAATTATGTTTGTTTGATCTATACCATACTCGATGCTTAACCATTTCAGTCCACACTAAAGATTATATTTGTTATTGGCTGAAGTTGTACCTGGAATAGTGAGAATTTGGAGAGAGAGGTAATTCGAAAATTCAAATTATTTTCATTATTATGAGTCAGGTCGTAAAATGTTATAGAACCAATCTTGTTAAACTATCGAAACATTAAACAACATAAACAAAACATTAAATAAACTCCTTAGGCCCACCCCGGCTAGAAAAGGGTGGTAACCTGTAGATAACCCGTCCCGATTAGCCATAGTAGCATAAAGTGGATGTAAATAATAATAAAGAACAAACATAAATTATTGAAAGCCTACAATTGTTGTTCTATGCATTTTTTTCGTAATTCAAGTATTCATTGAGTTATTCATACATTTGTGATTTCCGCCTTCAGTAACCCTCTCCCCCATCCACCCCATCTATTCATCTGTTTTTTTTTATAGAAATAGGGAATATGTTGTGATTTGAGCCCACATGTGCAGTGTATACCAGCACATGGGAAATCTGCTTAGTTTGCGCAGCCCCTTTGTGATGGACTTTTTTATTCTATACTTTTACAAGATAGCATTCCTACTCTTAAAATTCAATACAAGATAGCATTCCTACTCTTGAAATTTGTACCAAAGATGTCAGAAACTATTAAAACAGAAATAAAACTTTATTGTTCAGATTTCACAACTTTCTCGCCCAGTGTCCAAAATCATGTAAGGATAGGTGGCTCATTGAAATCTTGGATTTTATGTACAAATATATTATCTGTGGATAAATAACTAGATAAACAGAGGAGATAACTTGAAAATTGTTTTTGTGCAAATTAATCAGACATCGATCGTCTTTACATTACAATAAAATTATAAACTAAAAATCGTAGCAAATTAAAATATCTAGAAATTTGAATTTTTAAGGATTTTCTGTTGGGTCATTGGTCAACTTTTAAATCCCCTTAGAATGCCTATTTTTCCAGGTTAGGGTAGGGGTTGTGTTGAAATACTTCAAGAACAGAAGACATAGCTCAGGTTCAAAGTTAAAAAATCAATCAAACATGATGTTCCCAGAAGCAATAGAAAAATTGTAAATAATAATTAATAAGAGTAAACAGTGTTCTACTTCCCATTGCTTATTTTTTATTAGTTATATTTTAACTGGGACCTATTGGTTCCACTAGGTATATACTGCTTCCAATCACAGTATACCATTAGTTTATCCATTACTTTATTGTATAATAATTCTAATTTTATTTTCATAAAATAAGTTTTACTAGTAACTTGTTTTGTTTTTTTAATCAAATTTAGTTAAAGTATTTATTGTTCCATTTGTTGACAGATGATGATAGTGGACTAGGAACTGCGCTTGCAGCAGTTGCAACAGTACTCGGCTTTGCCACGGTAGGCCTGGCTCTTTGGAAGTATTTGCCCCAAAGGATATTATCAGGTAAAACAAATTGATCTTCTGTTACGAATATATTGTACTTTCTGATTGCACTTAATGATATTTCAAGCTTGTCAGGATAGCAAATTTCTTTTAAATACGAGAATATTGATCAGTTCTCAAAAAAGTGTTAGGGAAGAAAAATAACTTGCTTCTGTCCGTTAATAATGGTTCATAAACTTTGTCATAGGATGTCCTCAATTTTATTTATATTTTTTCAATGATTAGTAAAAAATAGAAAATCACGCAGATATTGAGTACAATTGAACTGAAACAGACCCTCTACTTTAATATTTCAGAAAGAGATGCAATTCGATTTACAATATTAAATAGTAATTAGCTAAATTTAAGTCTGCCATGCAGGTGCAGTAACAAACATTTTTTTGTTAATATCAAATACACTTTAATTACAATATATCTCTTATTATCATTTCCTTACCTAATTTTTTTAAGAAAATAATAATAAAAGATATATTATAAATAGAGTGTGTCCAAAATTAACAAAAATAAATTCAAATTCTAACTATAGAGAAAAAGGAACCCCTAGATAAGGAACAAAAATGCTTGAAATGTTTTGGGGATGAAAATCAATAGCTTGTTTTAAAGAAGAAAAAAAGTTGTCATAGCTTTCGGCAGAGACCGTCATGACTGGCTGATGATCGAGTACAGTTGGCATGGTACTTTTGATGCGAAGGCACCATCTTCAAGCCTATCAAAAGTTGTACTGAGTTAAAAGTTTTTTGTAAAAGGAAAAAAAGTTTTTGTTTTACCCCAGTATGGCTTCACTTCAAAACAATTTAAGAAGTGGGTATCTGTTGTAAAGAATATATATAGTTTTGAACGGACATCAGTTTCATCATCTCCTGGGTAGGATCGATGACATTTGAAAACATTTTTCGAAATAAAACTGCTAAAAATGGAAAGTTCACAGATATTTTATTATTGTGGTCTGGAGAATGTGAGAGAGATTATAAGGGGATGCTACAACAGACCACTGATCTTTGGAATGAAACTTTACCTTCAGAGGTTTTATATAAATGAGAATTTTTGGTTCAACTGTCTGTAGAGGGCCAAGGCCTTCCATACAGCCTTTAGTGGGTCGTCAAGTGACCAAATTGATGCATTCCGTATTTTGTTGGCATTATACTGCTTTATTCATTTCTTAAAATCCTGAACAAAAATCAGGGAAATAGAATTAAAACTAATGTGCAATCCCCAGGTTTGAACATGGCTCTTCTAGTCCAGGCCTCCAGATGCTTTAACACTACTGGACCACCTACACTTATTGTTCATAATATATTCTTTAAAAATACATTCTAGTATGGGCTATAATTCCTTTTATATTTAATTTCTTGCAAAATTAGTTTATACCCATCAAATTTTGGTTGAAGAGTTAAATAACTGCTTCATCACATACATAACTCCTTTATAAAACTTTGTACGTGTTTCTAGGCTTCAAATACGACTTCTCCTAGGGCCTAAATTTCATTGACTAAATGACCTTGTGAATTTAGGTTAATTTTATACATTCGATCTTTATTAATATCACCCCTTAATTGTACGATAACATATTGCAAAACTAAAGGCAAAGTTGACAATGGTGTGGGTTCCAGGACTTGAAAACATTGGGCGTAATTATCTAGAATAACTCACCAAACATGCTTCACACAGACACCCTTCTATCTTTAACTTACTTACCCTACCAGATTTACATTTACGTATATTGCAGATAAAATTAACTAGACGGGCAAGATGTAGGAATAAAACAAAAAAGTCATCTGCGAGAAATAAATCATTCTATAAACGAGTAGCCTTCCATCAGAAGTGGCAATAGACAATACAAAGTCACATTCATGAGACTTAGGATAGAACTCACATTTAGCACACTCATTGTGTACTAAATTTGTAAGTCTCCAAATAACTCCATGTTAAAAAATGAAATTTGATTCACAAAATTTAACTTCTCTTCCCTCTTTGATTTTGATTCAGTGAGTTATTTAATAAAATATTAAACATTTTTAAGTAATATAAAACTACTAGCATGTAGAAATAACATAATTGACTTTGTTTTGAAAATATTACATTAAACATGCTATCAGGAGTAAATCGCCAGCAGAGTAGCAGAGCTGTGAACCCAATAAATAAATATTAATATCCATAATATTTATTTTAATTAATTGCTAATATATTTAAATTATTTTGAAATTAATGTACCAATCAACATAGAATTTTAATTTAATTTTATTTAAATATTTCAATAGTAGGTAAGAGTAGTTTTCATTATAACCAATTATGTAGCCTTATTTCTCCTTCATTGCAAAATTATTTAATTAACTCCAAAACTAATATTATTTAAGGCTTGATTTATTTTTCCAAGAAACTTTTTAGCAGATTTCTTTTCAGGGAAATCAGCTATTGAGATCATACTCATGAAATGATTTTTGAAAAATTTTCTCAAATGTCCATCGTTTCCAACCCAGGAGATGACGCAAATGAGGTCCTTTCCTACTGAATATATATGTCTGTTATCACTCTGTAGGTCAACATTTTTTTTTTTATCATTACAAAACTCTTAAACATCGAGTTTTATGTAAAATTAAAGATCAAGTTCGTTAATGACTGAAATCCTACCAGTGGGAGAGAGGGAATTTCGAAAAATAATATCTCCGTTATTATGCATCGGGTTGAAATATTGTATAGAACCAATCATACTGAAAACTTAATGTTCTATAAATGTTGTTATGTAGGTTTTTTTCACTATGTTTATTAACGGAAATATTCACATTTTTCAGTTGTTGGCCCTCAGTAAATCCTCCTACTCCTGTCATATAAATAATAATCTGTTATATTTTGAAACAATTTATATGTAGCCTAAATACCAAATATTGTTCTCATTGAACATTTACTTTTTGAGATAAATGCAAATAAGTAACTTACATGGGGAAATCTACTCAGTTAACGCAGCCTCTGCGTGACAAGACTTTTTTTCTTCTCTAAAGAATTGATTTTTTTTTCTCCTTTATTAGTTTATTTTATTTCTATTAATATTCTCATGCCTCAGTATTCATTTTTTTCTTTTTTTAATTTAGTTTCAAATAATGAAGATGAAAGGCAGGATTATGACAACCTTGAAAACTCGACGTCAGAAGCACGGACTGAGGAAAGAGCGTCGGGCGAAGAGACTACTGAGGAAGTGAAAACAGAAGCAGAGCCATCAGATGTTCAAGTGGTTGACTAGCATTTCATAATATGTCGGGACTTATTATTGTACAGGACTGCAATTTAGAGTAACACAAAGACTGTACGTTCTACACCATTTGTGAATAACAAGCCATTTGACACGCATTTAAGCCTGTTTTTACTCACAAAATGGCTTGTTAATGTGTTCATTATGTTATTGCACCTTGAAGTAAATATTCTCATTGTTAAATAGAGCCTTGATTTTGGTAATACAAAAAAAAAGATGGATGTGAGAATGCTTTGTTAAAGGATAAAATTACTAAATATTACTTTAATAGAGGCATTTCTGTGATTTAGATTAAAGCTACTAAGTAGCAGAACTAATGTACTTTAGAAACAAGGGAAACTTAAACTTGCCTAAGATTTGAAGATGACTTGCCTAGGAAGTTTCCTATCATCCACAAACTCAATTTTTCACTAATTATCAAAACAATAATAGTGATCAAAAAATGTGATAAAATAATTATAACATTATTTAACTATTTATGTGGTAAATAAATAAAAAGTTCATTATGTGTGTTTATTCTTTAATTTATTTATGATACACCCCATTAATCTTTAACCACTTTGATCCAGCCAATCAATTACAGGAATAAAAGCGACCAATGGATTAATTTTTATGAGTATTTACAAATAATTAAGTAGATATAAGACTGTGATTAAAGACAAATATATTAGTAATTACAATACATATGGAGGTTATAACGCAGTGTTAGTCTGGATATCTGTAAAAAATTTGAAATGGGAGATTAAAAAACTAGATTTCAAGAACAATATTTTAACTATGAATCAGCTGTTTAGTTAGTACTCATGACACAACTTTCAAAAGTTTTCTTCAAATATCAATCGATCATACCTAAATGAAGAAAATGAGCTCTGTCTCATTTTTGATATAATCTGTTATCTTGCCTTCCTCCTCCAGAATCCCAAGTCACCATCCCACTATGGATCAATTATGGCCGTTAGAACCTTTTTTTCCAGGGCATGTCAACACCCATATCAGGTAGATGTGATAATGTAGTTTTAGGCTCTTAGTTTCAAAGCTCGTAAGATCAACATTTGTCTTTAGACTCAAGAAAATGAGAAGAAACTATAGTGGTGGCACTAGTGATACTGTGGTAGATTTCAGTAAACTGGTTGTTGATAGAGCTCCAAGGTACATGAAAGTTTCTAGTTTTAGGAAGGATGATTCCCCTACGATCAAGCTGCTTTCAAGATGTAGGTTATGGCTCACTACCATGTAATTTGACTTTTCTTGCTTATCTACAGTATATCCTCTTACTTGCTTCAGAGGACAGTTTCATCATCTGCACATGCAAGAAATATGTGCATCTTACCAACATGCACTCCCCAATCTCCTTAGTACTGACACACATAAATTATATAAATATATATATATATATATATATATATATATATATATATATATATATATATATGTTTCATGTAAAACTATTAAGTTTGTGAATTGCAAAATTCAAACAAGGAGTTTATAGCATTGCAATATCTCTGTCATTTTAAGTTGGATCAAAATTGCACTTACATTTATAGTTGTTAATCATTTAATGTTCTACAAAAGTTGATCTTTTACTAACAACAGTACCATTTAGCTTCCAGTTCTTATTTTAAGAAAATATACACTCATCTGTAAGGGAGCTTTGGTATATCAAGGGAGGTAGAAAAAAGAAAGGAACTAGGTTGAGGAAAAGAAAAATTTCAAGGTAATCACCAATCTTCCAAGACTCCCTTCACTTAAAAAAAAAGTCTGTCACGCAGGGGCTGCGTAAACTAAGCAGATTTCCCACGTGATGTTTTACAATAGAGACATTTCACGAGAGCCGAGCAGTGAAAGAAACGGCCGAACTAGCTTTTGGCGGGAAAGACACTCATACGTTAGCCGCCCAAATTTAATAAAAATGCAAATATCTCGGTTAATATTCAAGATAGAGAATAAATCTATACAACAATATTTATAGTAAATTTAATTTGCAATAAGATTAATTCTGTACAATTTTTCAATCCGACGTATAGTAACGGAAATATTTCGAATTTTCGAAAATCCTCCCCTTTAAACCCCCCTCCTCCTATTGGTCCGATTTCAGCCATTAATGAACTTGATCTTTCTTTTTACATAAAACGACTAAATATCAAGTTTAGTAACGATCTAACAAAAATTGCGACCGCTAGAGTGGTAACAGACAAATATATATATATATACTAGCTCAGATACCCGGCTTCGCCCGGGAATTCATTTGAGGCTGAATGGTGATGGTACTTTTTTGGCAAGGCTTTACTTTGTGCAATATTTTGACATTTACCCGTCCCAGTGTTTAGGGTTAATACCCGTCGTTGGCATTTGTTAATAATAAAATTAATTTTTTATGTAAATCTTCACTGTCGTCCAAATTGTCATATTTCCCCTCTCCTGTGCATTATGCATAGATTTCAGCTATTAAGGAAAAAATATTAACATTGATTTGAATTAATTTTTCCAGCTGAGGTACCTGATAGTACAAATAGGAATGAATTGTTGAGCATATCAATATTTCTACGCAAAATAACTTGCTCCACACATTTTTCCTAGAGAAATGTATAAAAAAAAAAAAGTTAATCTAAATAACAAACTAAACAACTTTTGTTATGTGCATGTTTGTCGAAAAACAAATAGACAATGAAATATCCCGAATTTTTATTTCAGGTCTCCCTTATAACCGCCACTCCCGTTCTAACCTAAACATTTTAATATAGCTTATAATCATGGAAGAATTAATGCTAATTGACATACCGAGTTTTGTTAAGTTCGGTTCAATCGTTAACGCCCAATAAAATAGATGACTCCAGCTATAGATTTTAGCGTATATCTCGTTTATAATTCGGTATAAGAAAAAAGTGTATATAACAAAAGTTACTCTAAATAACTACATAAACAACTTTTGTTATGTTCATATTTGCCGAAACCCCAATAGGAAACGAAATATCGCTATTGCTAATTTCTGGCTTCCCTCATAACCCCCACTCCTGCCCGTCCCTAGAAATGTTGGTATCGCTTGTTATAATGAAAGCGTTAGTGCTAATACAGATACCGAGTTTTATTTATTTCGGTTGGGTCTTTTGTCCCAAATAAAATTGTTCACTTCCGCTATAGGTTTTAGCGTATATCTCGTTTATAATTCGGTATACGAAAAAAGTGTATATAACAAACGTTACTCCAAATAACAAAATAAACAACTTTTGTTATGTTCATATTTGCCGTAAAACCAATAGGAAACGAAATATCGCTATTTTTAATTTCTGGCTTCCCTTATAACCCCCACTCCTGTTCATCACAGAGGAAATTAATATAGCCTAAAGTCTAAGTTGGGTTAGTAGTAATATACATACCAAGTTTCATAAAATTCGGTTCAGCCGTTTATGCGTGAAAAGGTAACAAACAAACAAACAGACACGAAAGAAACAAAATGCAGTTATGGTGTCTATGGCATGTGAAACGAAAAGTTATCGTGAAATTTTGCGAAAAAAATCAATGTACAGACAGAGGTTACAATTTTATATATATATATATGTATATATATATATATATATATATATATATATATATATATATATATATACAGTTTTGAACGGACCTCATTTTCGTCATCTACTAGGTAGGATCGATGGACATTTGAAGAAAAATTTCGAAAATTCTGCCATGAGTACAACCCAATAGCTGATTTCCCTCAAGGGAAATCTACTAAAATGAGACCTAGGTTAGGTACAATTCTTCGATTAGGATCATAGAACTTCCTAAAGCCAAGCTGAACTTTGAACAACGCTTGAATCTCAATGGGCGTAGACTCACTCCAAATGCTGAGCATGAAAATCTGCAAGCAGTCCAATGCAAGATGCAGGAATAAAGGATCTGGTCTACAAACTCTAAGGACCTGTAGGAGTAATCGGCGTATTGGAAAAATAAACATATTTAATCAGCAATAAATTAGTACATAATTATCGAGAAAAACCCCCCTTTGTCCAAAACTAAACATTTACAACTACAATTAAAAGTCTCTCATGCAGGAGCTGCATAAACTAATCATATTTCCCACGAGATGGCATTAGACTCTGATGACCTCCAATCACCATCTAATGAGATAAAAAAAAATTACCGTTTCATCAGATTTAAGATTTCTAAGGACCTATTTAATACTTACCAATACTTAATAATCCATTTAGAACACTCTTTAAGCATGTTTAATCCCATTGGACAAAAGAAGCCACAGTTTAGTTGATTGTTTTAAAGGAGAAACAATTAATTTTAATGCATTATTGGAAAAAATATTTCACAGCAGCTGAAGAAACTCGTAAAATTATTAAATATGAAGAGGAAGTTTTCCTTGACCAGCGAACTGAAAAATGTAGCAGTGGAGATAGGTTGGAAAGGAAGAAAGGCTCCAGGCAACCATTATAGGATATTGATGAGGTTCTGCAGAAAGCTGTTGACTCAAATTTATCCACAAGTATTCACTAACTTGGCAGGGAGTGTGGTGTGTTGAAAGATACTGTTAGTTGGCATCTACTCTCCATGGATAAGGTGAAAAAGAGCAGTAGACTGGTCCCTCTCGAACTTACTCCTCAGCAACCAGCTAAGAGGTTAGAAACTTGTGAAAATTTATTGGAAACTCCTTCTGATATGAGATATTATCGGAAGACTGTCACCTCTGATGAAAATTGGGTTTACTTGCGAAATATGAATACCCGTGAGCAATGGCTAGATCACGGTCAAACTGCTTTTCCACTTGTTGCAAGGTGGCAATTTGAACAAAAAAATCCATGTTTTGTGTTTTTTGGAATTTGGAGGGTGTCATTCATGACAAATTTGGTCCTGATGGATGCTCCATAAATTCTTAACTTTACTGCTACTCAATAATTTGTACACAAAGTTGTCAAAACATTATCCTGCTTTCATAAATTGAAAAGTAGTTTTATCCCAACAAGATAATGTTTGTCCTCGCACTTCCCATCAAATCAAAGAAAACTTTAAAGAGCTTCATGGGTTCAAACTCCTGCCTCATCCACCATATAGTCCAACCTTGCACCATCGGATTATTACTTGTTTCAATCCATGGCCCATTTTCTTCAAGGGAAAACATTTTATAATTCTGCGGAAGTTGAAATTGCAGTCCAATAGTTCTTTAAAAGCCATCCCAAGAAATGTATTAGCATGGCATGAAGCAATTGGCTAATGATGGTAGATAACTATGAATTATTTGAGTGTTAATTGTATTTTATATGAAAGAAATAATAATACAAATATTTGGTTGAAAACAAGTCATTTTTATTATTACCTATTCTTCCCATAATACTAACTGGATATGAAATATTTAATGACTCAGTTAATTGAAGTAAAAATCAGATAAATAGTAGTTTAATGAAGTCTGAATATTGAATATTTAAAGGTAATTAAATTATTGACAAGATTCGCTATACTCTATTTCCTGATCCATATCCATAATAAGAGATATTTTGAATTTTCTATCCCTTCTCCCATCAAAAATACATAACAAGGTATGAATAAGGACAGTAAATGAAAAAATAAATATTATATACATGTATATTTGATAATTCTATCTACATTAAGATACTCTCATATGGAATGCAATCAACAAATAATTTATAAACAAGTGATAAATGAGTAGTTCAACAATGATTTAAAGATAATCAACTATATATTGTAAGTATATTCTTCACACCATAACCATTCTTTAATATGATACTGGCCTAGCAAAGCCAGAAAGATCAACAATAAACGATTTTAATTTGGCGCCCTGTAGTTCTTGTGCATTTCGGGTCTGATGTCATACACCAGCTCAAGGATTCTCTGAATAACCTGTAACCAAACAATAAATATAATTAGATGTGCACATTAGACTAAAGTGAACTTGAGTTGTTCCAACTTCAGAATGAAACCATTTTTTTCCTTCTTACTCTGGACCAAATGCACGTCATACTTTAACAGCAAAGGCCGTCTACAAAAATGTCTTTTCCCCATGCAGACTTTATTAAAATGCCCTACATGTTTCGTAGGTGTTCTATGTGTGAAGTTGAGTTTCAACGACCTCCCTAATGCAGAAGGTTCATTTCAATGAGTGCAATAGGAGACAAGCACTTCAGAGCTAAAAGCCATGGCCTCTAAAGAGGTGGCAAACATGTAGGACATGCTTTAAAAGTCTGTGTGGGGAAAAAAGTTCTTTGTTGGTGATCCTTGACATTAAAGTATGAAGAACAATTTTTTGAAATTAAATTGCACAAAAATGTTTTATTGTAAACTTTTGTTCACTCACTTGTACATTCTCTTTGAACTTACAACTAAAATAAATAAAAAATTGTGTTTCAAAGAAGCAAATTAAAAAAACTTGAGTAATTGCCCAATACTGCCAGGTGTAAGGCAGGTAGTGAGAGGGTGGTACCCCCCCCCCCCCCCACCCCCCCCCCCCCCCACCCCCCCCCCCCCCCACCCCCCCCCCCCCCCACCCCCCCCCCCCCCCACCCCCCCCCCCCCCCACCCCCCCCCCCCCCCACCCCCCCCCCCCCCCACCCCCCCCCCCCCCCACCCCCCCCCCCCCCCACCCCCCCCCCCCCCCACCCCCCCCCCCCCCCACCCCCCCCCCCCCCCACCCCCCCCCCCCCCCACCCCCCCCCCCCCCCACCCCCCCCCCCCCCCACCCCCCCCCCCCCCCACCCCCCCCCCCCCCCACCCCCCCCCCCCCCCACCCCCCCCCCCCCCCACCCCCCCCCCCCCCCACCCCCCCCCCCCCCCACCCCCCCCCCCCCCCACCCCCCCCCCCCCCCACCCCCCCCCCCCCCCACCCCCCCCCCCCCCCACCCCCCCCCCCCCCCACCCCCCCCCCCCCCCACCCCCCCCCCCCCCCACCCCCCCCCCCCCCCACCCCCCCCCCCCCCCACCATTATCAAGGGGATGGTGCTGTAGGAAGGTTTGCTAAGGACTCGGTGACATCTCCCTCAATTAATTGATCTGGAAGGCTGCTTAAGAGGTCCTCTCTAATTTATATACTCAATACTTTAAAGTTTAGCTCCATTTTAAAAACATAACATACATCTTAAACAATAGACTTCTTTACGAGACCCTCCTACAAATTCTTCTGGTTTTACAGGAAAGAAATATTCTCTGGAAACCACCCTCCCACCATACCTATGCCCTGCTGAGATATGAGGGGAGAGGGCTGGATAAAGGCAATTTGGCTGTCCTCCAATTTTTAATTTTAAAAAATTGAGTTTTTATAAATTTTTATATTAATGAGGGCTCATTGTTATAATGATTAGTCATTTCCCTTACCATTCAGTTAGAAAATGTGTGCTGCTTGAAACCAATCTCATTTTCTAAAAAATATTGATCTTAACTAAATAACAATGTATATGGTGAAACTTGGATTTATATAATACCTTTTTGCGAGTCCACCGCAGGAGAGGATGGGCACGTCTTGCGACAGTGAAGCCATTGGTATAAATTCCTCTCCTTCAAAGACCTATTACAATGAAAAATTAACCAATAAATATCATAAAATAGGATGACTTTGGGATCTGTTGGTAATACACTAGTAATCCTTATACTTGTTTTTTCTTCAAATTTTCGGATGATTTAAATCATGTTTGAATTGCACTAAGAACTTACTTTGTTTGGAATTTCACAATTCATGTTACTGAAAGAGGGGAGAGAAGAGTAAGCTTCCTCCTGCCAAACTGTTTACATTGCTCTTGACTTAATGGATTGGCGATTCTGATTTGTTCAAAATATTTAATAACAATAAATTAAGGAACCACCAATAGTTACCATGTTTCACCTAAGTGACCATATTGGCCTTGTGCTTATGAATTTAATGTGTTTCTTTAATCAGATAGTTCTCCTCACAGAATGTTAGGGACTCTTCAAGTTGCTTTATATAGACAGAAACATGTAATGAATTAGAATTGGATAATGAGTTTAAATTGATTGCTTTCCAACATTTTATTAAAAATCATTATTTCCAATTTTGATACCATAAAACACCTTAATAATTCAAGAAAAATCTTCATTGCATAACTTATACTCTAAGATTATTGCTTTATTACAATTAAATTATTTATCTCTCATAGCTATTATGATAATACAGAGAGTTCTACTTACAAGGTGCTCATATATTTCATCAGCAATGATTGGTACACAGTATTGAGAAGCTATTTGGATTATTTCAAGAAGATGTTCCCTGGAATAAACTGAGCCACACGGATTTGAAGGATTGTTGATAATTATTGCAGCTGTCTGGCTGTCGATGTTCCTTTCCAAGTCTTCAATATCAACCTCCCAATCATGCTCCGGCTGAAATCATACGCATTTCTCTCATGATAAATTAATAGTAAAAAATGAACTTTTTGTACTAAATTGTGGGAGCACTGGAAAAATGAGTTTCTCTTCAATATCATTTTTCCAAAGAAATTGTTGAATAAATACAGACTAAAAACAATAAAATAATATTTTTGTGGCTACCAGGACATTGAAGCGAGAGTACAAATGTTCATGAGACAATTGACTACCAAGAAACAAGATGTTAACATTAATACCTTGACAATCCAAATGAAACAACTGATTTTTGCAGTATAGTCGATGATTCCTGCCACCCAGAAGTTATTTTAATTTTTCAAGGAGGGAGGGATGTAGTAAGTTTGATATTGTGAATGCAGAGTGTTTGGAGTACATAATGCAGATGTGAATTTCTCAATGAGCACTTAACTGAGGTTGATGCTAGTTTTTCTTGCTTCATTCTCTTAGAAGATGAATCTCAAAAAATGATTAAAAATAGCTAATTCAAAATTGATGCATAAAAAGAATTTTAGTCTTTAGAAAATATCATAAAATATATACTCGTCATTCAATATTTTAAGCTAAATTAATTAAATATATTGTAAGGAGGCAATTACCAACAGCCTATAGAATCTAGCTTCTATGCCAAGCCCTTCAGTGAGAGTCTGATAAAGTGGGAATCCAGGCCTAGGTATGAGAATATTCTGTCCTGGATCAGCAATTACCGATATACACATATCCAATGATGATGAACAGCCTGAACACAGGATAACATCCTAAACAATAACATTATAATGATTTTATTTATATACATATATTCTTAAGATAGTATATGGCAGATATATGGAAAGAGGAGTTTTATATGTATTACGGACCAAAACAAGTCTCGACATAATGTTTTAAAAATCACAAATAAAATAGCCAAATGATAGGTGCAACTGCAGAGATGATGGAGGGTCTGTTTGTACTTTTGTTCCAAAAAGATATATGTATTTTTTTTTGAAACAAAAGAAAATGGATAACTTGTAAAAAATGTAACGCAGGTGCAATCAAGCTGTTTTAAGATAAAACGAATGATGGAAAGTAACAAAATAAAAATGGCAGCATAATGTTTATAAATGTTTCATTAAAATACAACTATGAGTGAGGTTGAAGGAGGTCATGAGACTCTACCCTCATTTAATATGGGTGCTAACCACTCCCATTATAAAATGTCACCTTGGATTTTTCAATTAAATTAACTATACTTTTGAAAATTGTGAAAATGAGTAATTTCTTATACAATATTTAATTTCCGATCAAGTGAGAATAAAATGAAAATAATGTTTGAAAAAAGGTGGAAGTGTTTTTTACTGATTTAAAGGTGGTTTTATAACAAGTTCTCAATAATTGGATGGAATATAGGGTTCAAAACATTTTGGGTACAATTTGGTCATGGTATAATCAGTGAAATGGGTGCAACGATAGGTCGAAGGGCAGACAAATAACAACTTTTGCACCCTCCCATTCCCCCAGAAATGAGTAATACAAATTAAATCCAAGTGGCTATTAATACACAAACATAGCCAAATTTTGTGAATTTACACTTCCTTTTGTCTATGATTGGTATACGACTGGAGTTACACCAAAGTTTACATAATTAGACTCGCTGATATCTATCATTAGTCAGTTTATGCAGGATATGGAAATATGGTCCTCTAACAACTCTGGCCTCTAGTCTCATGGAGAAGGCATTTGGACCTAACTTATGGCTTAGTTCCTTCCCTTCTCCCTCTGTGAACATCATAACTTCCTGTCACAGACTATCAGACTTAACTCTAGATAAACTAACATATTTTTATATCACACAATATTCATTTTTTAAAACATGTTTTAAATGAAGTAGGAAACATTGTTTTGGAGAAGAGTAATAAAACGGGGATCTTCATTTATACTGCGTATGTACTGTAATTCCAATAAATTAGTGAACTCTTGTAAAGTATACCCTCTCTCTTAGAGCCAATTAAGTAGGTATTGGTTTTCATGGACTATTAGTCAAAAGAGAAAGAGTACTTGTATGTAATTGATTTTTGCTTCACTGGTGTAAACTTTGAACTTCCTCGACACTACCATTATTTAAAAATTGTCATAATTAGCATGGAACTAAAGACTATGAACAGAGTACTTTCTTGCTAGGAGTATTCTAATATATACATGCAACAGGTTAATCAGAACCCATTTTTTTGTGGCTCTTCACAATTTATTTCATAAAAATGCTAAGCGCTTTCGGTAATTGAATTCCCATCCTCAGATCGTGAGAGCGTAGCCCTGCATAGGCAGAGTTCAGCCTAGTAGCAACTCTGTAGACACGCCCTACGCACTGATGCTATGAGGATGGGAACTTAATTCCCGAAAGCGCTAAGTGGTTTTAAGAAATAAATTCTGAGGAGCCAGAAAAAAGTGTTTCTGATTAACCTGATCACAACCCTCACCACCAGCTGAAAATAAAAATTATATACATGCAAAATAAGTAACAACATTTTGTTAATTCAATGCTATTTCTTAAAGAGCGTATAATATAAATTAAAATAATCATTACCTGTGGTTTAACAATGAGATTTCCATAAGAAGAGTATTTCGCAACTGCAGCTCTAGCTTCTTCATGCCCTGCATTAATAACAACAAAATAGAGTAAAAATTGGGAGAAGTATTATTTGCCTCATTATTTACTAGCATTTATAGTTTTATATAAATTACTTTCTTTCTGAAGATGTGACTTACAATCATCATATTTGGCAGCGCTGCAGAAGTACTGATTCAAATATTTTGGGCGGTCTAGTAAATATTACCAATCACATTCTATAATTTTTTCTAGATATTTATTAATGAGTGTCCACAAACATTGGCCTAATTTAATCTTTTTTAAGTTACGTTAGGGCTTTTTTATGAGTTAAAGTTGCAAATGGAGAATCAAGAAATTCCATGTTTGTTTAAGAACAATTTCCTATTGGTGCAAGGGACGGGTATGTCTAAATAGAGAAGAAACTAATCTTTGGACCATATTAACTTTAATAACACAGTCCCACGACAAAGAAAAGGCACTGAGAATTGGGAGTAGTCATATAAAACAATTATGACTAGCCATGGCTGACCAAATATTCATAAAATAACTATTTTCCAAATGCTTGTGGGTTACTGAATGGTGCCAATTAGCAACCCTTGGTATCTTATGTTAGTCCAGTGTGGTTGCCTTGGAGTGGAGGGACTTTATGACTGCCAATAGCACATAATAACATAATAGTAATGGATAGACCTATATTATACAGAATTCTGGTTTGCAGGACTAATATAGAGTTCCTATGCGCAGTCCAAGTGAAATGGTAAATTTCGGCAAGACCTTGCAGAACAGAAGGCATCAGAAACAAGTAAGCAAATTTACTCTTTAGTCTCAAGAAAATTCTGGGGACTGAAAGGATAAAAGGTCTTAGGAGGGAGGTTCTGGTAAGACATTTCAGGAGAAGTTATCAGAGAAGCCAGGTTGTAGGACTTCTCTACAAATAAGAAATTTTAATCTGAGACTGAGTATGGCAGTTGGAAGAGCTGAAGAAGAAGCAGAGGCTTGTGTGCAGATTAAGTGGGTGGGAAGGGGAGTTGATGGTCAACAAGGATTCCAAGGTATACTAGAATAACTTTTTTTATTTGAGGATTCATAGAATTAAGGCACTTTAAAGAGTAAGGATATCAATTCCCTTTTGCTGAACTACAATCGATTTTAAGAGGGTTTTGTAAGACAATATAGTATTGGGTTGATGCGAAATTAATGCAGGTTTTTAATACTCATTGAAAATACGCCATATATTCTTCACTTCAACTATATGTATTTAATCATAGTAATTTTCATCAGAATCAATGCACTTTGCCAACGTTCATCAAGGTTTCTTATCCCAGCAGAAAAAAAATCTGGATGGAATGAGCTCACGAAAAGAATCTTCAATTTCATCCTGGTTCTGAAAAAATTGTCTCCTTTAAAAACTTGTCTGTAAGAGAGAGGTGAGGTGAATAAGGTGGTTGTTGAAGAACTTCGTAGCGCGCAGTCTTCGCAGCGTTGGTTGTGCGACCTATGGTCAGGCATTATTATGGAGAAGGATCGGCCCCTTCCGATTAACCAATTTTGGGCAAAGATGTTTCGACTTCCGATTCATGTTTCCAATTTCTTGGCAGTACTTGTCGGCAGTTATAGCCTCGCACCGATCGAGAAAGCAGTAGTGGATAACACCGCCAGTATACCACCAAACTGTGACCATAACATTTTGGGACAGGTTGGGTTTTGGGAAATGTTTTGGTTGTTCATCTTTGTCTACAACGCCTTCTGTTGCTGTACAGGATCCATTTTTCATCGTTCATCACAATGTGATCGAGAAATAGATCATTTTTGTGACATGTCAAAAGCATTGAACAGAGTTCAAAGCCGTGATGTTTTTCTGGTGGCCGTTTAATTGGTGGGGCACCCTCTTGGTTAACTTTTTTATCTTGCCAAATTATTATTGCAATGGAGGAAACTTGCAATAATTTCGAATCAACCCAATGTAAATGAATAGAATGTAGTGGTTGCGAAGAACCAGGCAACGGGTACTGCTGGGTGTGTTGAGGAGGAATGACCTAGAAAAACATCTGTTTATCAGGTTAGCCATGTGAGTTAAAGCGTAGGCCTTAATCTCACATTGTATACCTAGAGTGGCGAGTTCAATTCCCGCCTGGGCAATAAGAATTTATTTAGTGACGGAATTCATTAAATAAAATCCTTAGTCTCACCCTGGCTAGAAAAGGGTGGTAACCTGTAGATAACCCGTCCCAATTAGCCTTTTGTTGTTTTTTGTTATTAAAAGTAGCTTTTGTTTTAAGCATAACATTATTAAATTTAATATCCTAATCGCTTGATATATCATGCAGGACAACGTCTGCCGGGTCCGCTAGTAAATAATATAAATTTGTGTTTATATTAAAGACAGAATTCCCTCTAATTTTTAATTTGATTATACTATATAGGGAATCGATTAATTTCAACCCTTAGCATATAGCTGATTTAACCAGCTGACACTACTGCCACAATGGATTTGCTGTTACTCTGCATGTCTCAGCTTGCAAATGGTTGTTTTTGAATATGTGATAACCTTAAGTATACATTATGTGCTATTGTTCTCCTGAAGAGACGTCTAAGAGCATTAAAACTATCAGAGGAATAGTTTAATTTATAATTACTAGGTCTGGCCTTTAATCCAATATAACTAGTGTCATTTTCATTATTTGTCTTGAGTATCAATTACTGAGCATCTTACCTGTTGAAGGAGCATATCCATTATAGCGCTGTGAGACCAATGAGTCGGTGAGCGCTTCCACAACTGATTCAGGTGGCTGTAGATTTCCGAAAATCGTTGGATCACCTGTAGAAAAAACATAATAGAGTGAATTATATAATCTGGCATATCACATAATATGTTGGTTCCTCAAAAACACACACACACATATATATTTTTAGGCGAGTTTGAATACTGGCCACCCCCCTTCCTAGGACAGGAAGTTAGACCAATAACCCCTCATGTAGGGGTGGCTTACAGGTTGAAACATACCAGTAAAAAGGGCTTAAAATATATACGTATATAAAAATACACTTGTCTGTAGTCCCGTCCTTACTGGCTCGTCGTGGAATAGGCGTCGCAAGCGTTTTCGAGCGATTCTTTTTGTTATTTATGGAGTTTTTCAACACGTTGCCAATAGATCTGCGTTATGCATTTGAGTAACTCAAGAAATCATATTTTAATATTTAAATTGCAGAAGAGAGCAATAAGGTTTATATTCAACAGAAAGTCGAGAGACTCCTTTCGAACACTCTTAAAGGAGTAAAATATAATGACTTCCTTCAATAAATATGTCAAACAAATCATGAACTTATTTTACAGAAATAGTATTGTATTTACAAGCCCTTCGGCCTTACCCGCTAACGGCTTGCAATATTTTAAGAGAGGTGCTGGTTCATGGAAGTTGTATATGATTTAATACCGGAGGACCATGTTGATGTATAAGACGGTTATTACTATTAATATTATATTGGATAATTACATGATATTGGGGGATGGACTATTGCAGGGCAGATATGTGTTAGTATGTTAGTAGATTAATGATTACTTCAAGGGATGCTGATGAAATTGTGATGATGCTCTTGATACTGCTCTGGTGCTCCCTCTTTCTCCCTCCATCCTGGTCTCCCCCGGCCTTTTTCTCTGTTGTTAAAAGGGGTTGAGAAGAAACTAAATGCTACTATGAGGGTCACCCCCTGGATGCTCCTTCCTTTACTCACTCATGTTGTTAAAAGGGGTGTGGATCTTTGCCCTTTGAACCCAAGGATGTCCTCTCAGGTAGTGTTTACCCAAGCAGGCAATAGAGCTCAGCACTGTGGGCATCATTGGTTGGCCTAGTTGATAACAGATGGGGCTGGTGTAGTTTTATTACCGCTTCAATTTTTATATGGAACAAGTATATTACCTAATCATAAATCAAGATACAATTACATGCTTCAAACCTCCAACCAAAAATGTTTAGATAAAAGCGCATCATTTTCAGGAAGAAAACTCTTTAACGTATTTCCCGAATGTGTTAAAGATTTAACAAATTTTAATTTATTTTTAACAAAGAACATTTTTCATTAATTTATTATTACTACTCGTATTTATTGAAGGTGGACGTTAATAAATAACCTATTAAACAATATTCTTTGCTTAAAAATAAATCATACTTCAAGCCATTAAAGGACGTATTTATGCACAAGATGAATACTACCAAAAATGATTAAAAATTAAATAAAACTATTTATCATAAAAATAAGCTATGATCAGGTACATTGTCTTTTTATGGTAAAACAAGTTTCTCATAATTTATGAAGCATGCGATCTTTTAATTTTTGTATGTAAATAGATTAAAAATGTATTTTGTATATTTAGAGTGGTATTTAGGTTGATAACGGAATTCATTTATTATAAATAATTATTAAATTGATAAAATTTATAAAATGTCTTCATGGAATTTGAGCTAATTTTTGAACTATTGTATTATATAAGTCTGAATGCTATTCAATAATATCCGAAGAAATTAGTTGATATTAGTAAATGTTTCATAGAAAACAGAAATATTTGACGTATACTAATATGTTATGTAAACATTGGATGGAAATAGATGCATTCCATTTTATAAATAGTAATTATCGGGCGATGAAGTGTAACACTGTTGTTTACAAACAACTTATTTTTAATAGCTTACACTTTTTAACCCCAAACTTTTTTAGCAGATTTCCCTTAATCAGCTATTGAGGTTGTACTCATGACGCGATTTTCGAAATTTATCTTCTAATGTCCATCGAGCCTACGCAGATGATGACGAAAATGAGGTCCGTCCAAAACTGTATATATATACATATATATATATATATATATATATATATATATATGTATACATATATATATATACTAGCTCAGATACCCGGCTTCGCTCGGGAATTCATTTGTGGCTGAATGGTGAAGGTATTTTTTTGCCAAGGCTTTACTTTGCACAATATTTTGACATTTACCCGTCCTAGTGTTTAGGGTTAATACCCGTCGTTTCTGTGGATTTGTTAATAAAAAAAATTAATTTTTTATGTAATACTTCACTGTCCACAATATTGTCATATTTCCTGTTACATGTGCATTATGCATATATTTGAATTATTAAGGACAAAATATTATAATAATATATTATAATTTTAATTAATTTTTCAAGGTGAGATACCTGGTTCAAGGTGAGGTACCTGGTAGTTCATATTGAAAAGAATTGTTGAGCAAATTTCTCTAAATAAAAAAATAAACAACTTTTGTAATGAGCATATTTGCCAAAAAACTAATGGAAACGAAATATCGCTAATTTTAATTTCATGCCTCCCTTACAACCCCCACTCCTGCCCATCCCTAGAAAAGTTGATATTGCTTATCATAATTAAGGCGTCAGTGCTAATACACATACCGAGTATGGTTTAGTTCGGTTGAGTTTTTTGTGCCAAATAAAATTGTTGACTTCCGCTATAGATTTTAGAGTATATCTCGTTTATAATTCGGTATACGAAAAAAGTGTATATTTGTTACGTTTATATATTGTTAAAAGACAAAAATGAATATCTCAAAAGTTACTCTAAATTACAAAATAACACAACTTTTGTTATGTGCATATTTGCCAAAAAACCAATAGGGCCTAAAACCTATAGCGGAAGTGAACAATTTTATTTGGGACAAAAGACCCAACCAAAATAAATAAAACTCGGTATGTGTATTAGCACTAACGCTTTCATTATAATAAGCCATACCAACATTTCTAGGGACGGGCAGGAGTGGGGGTTGTAAGGGAGGCCTGAATTTAAAATAGCGGTATTTCATTGTCTGTTTGTTATTCGACAAACATACACATAACAAAAGTTGATTACTTTGTTATTTAGATTAACTTTTTTTTTTTTTTTTATACATTTCTCCAGGAACAATGTGTGGAGCAAGTAATTTGCGTAGAAATATTGATATGCTCAACAATTCATTCCAATTTGAACTATCAGGTACCTCACCTGGAAAAATTAATTCAAATCTATGTTAATATTTTGTCCTTAATAATTCAAATCTATGCATAATGCACAGGAAACGGGAAATATGACAATATGGAGGGCAGTGAAGACTTACATAAAAAATTATTTTATTATTAACGAATGCCAACAACGGGTATAACCCTAAACACTGGGACGGATAAATGTCAGAATATTGTGCAAAGTTAAGCCTTGCCAAAGAGATACCATCATCATTCAGCCTCTAATCGATTCTCGGGCGAAGCCGGGTATCTGAGCTAGTGTATTAGTGTATATATTGTATATATATATATATAAATATATATATATATATTTATTTATATATTTCTGTTTCCGCCCTAGCGACAGCAAATTTCGTCTTATCGTTACCAAACTTGATATAGGTATAATCGTTTTATACAAAAAGACCAATCAAGTTCGTTAACGGCTGAAATCGGACAAGGGAGGGGGGGGGGTTTAGAGGGTTTGAATTTCGAAAATTCTTAATATATCCGTTATTATGCGTTGGATAGAAAAAATTGTACGTAACCATTCTTATTACAAATGTTCTATAAATGTTGTTATGTTCATTTTTTTCACTATCTTGATTATTAGCTGAGATATTTGCATTTTATAGTTTTCGGTCTTCAGTAAAGCCCCACTCTTACTCATCTCATATTAACAATAATCTATTATGTTATGAAGCACTTTATTTGAAACTTAAATATCAAATATTGGTCTCATTGAACTTTTAAGTTTTGAAATAAATTCCAATACGAGGCGCACGTGGGAAATCTGCTTAGGTAACGCAGCCCCTGCGTGACGGACTTTCATTAACATCTTGATTCTCATGCATTCTTAACCTTATAATAACACATCTACCTAACATCTACAACTACAAAACATCTGATCTAGAGCAGAATCAAATTCGCCGTAAACAGGAACACATCAGCTGTGTTGTGCAAAACATACTGCGCCATATTTATTTGTTTACGTCCTTACACTAAATGCGTCTGTTTGGCCAGAGAGAGGCCCCAAAGTCCCGCAAGCACGTGTGACGCAGCAGGCCAAACCGGGGGCTCGCCTCTCGTTCAAGGATAGCCACAGCTTCGCATATCTGCCACGCGCCAGACAAACAACTCACAAACAGTACGAATAATTAAAATGTCATACATCCGATTATTAGCAGATTTCCCTTAAGAAAAATCTGCTATTGAGGTTGTACTCATGACGCGATATTCGAAAAATTGATCCTACCTACGAGAAAACGAAAATGAGGCCCGATCTAAGTTTTAGCAGATTTCCCTTAGGGGAAATCAGCTATTGAGGTTGTACTCATGACGGAATTTTCGACATTTTTCTTCAAATGTCCATCGATCCTACCTAGTAGATGACGAAAATGAGGTCCGTTCAAAACTGTATATATATATATATATATATATATATATATATATATATGTCTGTTACCGCTCTAGCGGTTGCAATTTTTGTTAGATCGTTACCAAACTTGATATTTGGTCGTTAGATGTAAAAAGAAAGATCAAGTTCGTTAACGGCTGAAATCCGTCCAGTGGGAGGGGGGTGTTTAGAGGGGAGGCTTTTCGAAAATTCAAAATATCTCCGTTACTATACGTCGGATCGAAAAATTGTACAGAATCAATTTTATTGTAAATTAAATTTATTATAAATATTCTCTATACCTATATTCGCTATCTTGCATATTCACCGAGATATTTCCATTTTTATTAAATCTTGGCGGCTAAGTGACTTTCCCGCCAAAAGCTAGTTCGGCCGTTTCATTAGCTACTCGGCTCTCGTGAAATTTCTTTTTGAACATTTACTTTTTGAGATAAATGCAAATACGCGACGCACGTGTTAAATGAGCTTAGTTAACGCAGCCCCAGCGCGACGGACTTTTTTTTAATATTTTTAATGGGAATTTAAAAAAGTCCGTCAAGCAGGGGCTGCGTAAACTAATCAGATGTCCCAACGTGTGCCAAGTATTTGCATTTATTTCAAAAAATAAAAAGTCTAATAAGAACAATGTTTAGTATTTATGCTTCATAATATAACAGCTTATTGTTATATCCAGGAGAGGACGTAAATATATATATATATATATATATATATATATATATAAATATATATATGGGTATATATATTTGTCTGTCACCGCTCTAGCGGCCGTAATTTCGTCTTATCGTTACCAAACTCGATATATAAGCGTTTCGTGAAAAACTAAAGATCAATACGGCTAAAACTTGGCTCAGAGGAGGAGTTTTAGAAAGGAGAATTTTGAAAATATATTTGTAGAACATTTAATTTGCAATAAGGTTGGTTTTTATGTAATTTGTCGATCCAACTAATAATAACAGAGATAATTTGAATTTTGGAAATTCCCCCAAGAAAATAAAATAATTTAATTTAATAAATGTTAAGTGTAGAGTAAATTGAAGGCCATCAATGATGATTTTACGTTAACTCGAAAATATTTATTTCATCAATATCGAACTCGATATTTAACAGTTTCGACTTAACATTTATTTTCAGGCCAAAAGAATCACATATTGTGCTTATATCATGTTTTAAGGTTTCTAAAATATTTGTAAACAGTCTATAATACTGGAGGGAGATCAGATTAGCCGTGTAACTTAATGCGTTGTTCTTAATCTTACAAGGCAAATCTCGAGTGGCGAGTTCGACTCCCGTTTGGGCAATAGGAATGTATTTAGTGACGAACTCGTTAAATAAAATCTTAGACCTGGACTGCCTAGAAAAGAGTAGTAACCTGAGGATTATAGAATAGTTAACTCGTCAAGGGTGATGAAACGTTATAAAGATTATGGAGGATTTAATCATATACTAGAGTAATGACTGCTTTTGAAGATTATAGAAGAGTTAAGACGTCACGGGTATTGAAATCGTATGAAGATAATAGAATAGCTAACAAGTCAAGGGTAATAAAATGTTATGAAGATTATGGAGGATTTAATCATATACTAGAGTAATGACTGCTTTTGAAGATTATAGAAGAGTTAAGACGTCACGGGTAATGAAATCGTATGAAGATAATAGAATAGCTAACAAGTCAAGGGTAATAAAATGTTATGAAGATTATGGAGGATTTAATCATATACTAGAGTAATGACTGCTTTTGAAGATTATAGAAGAGTTAAGACGTCACGGGTAATGAAATCGTATGAAGATTATAGAATAGCTAACAAGTCAAGGGTAATAAAATGTTATGAAGATTATGGAGGATTTAATCATATACTAGAGTAATGACTGCTTTTGAAGATTATAGAAGAGTTAAGACGTCACGGGTAATGAAATCGTATGAAGATAATAGAATAGCTAACAAGTCAAGGGTAATAAAATGTTATGAATATGATGGAGGATTTAATCATATACTAGAGTAATGACTGCTTTTGAAGATTATAGAAGAGTTAAGACGTCACGGGTAATGAAATCGTATGAAGATAATAGAATAGCTAACAAGTCAAGGGTAATAAAATGTTATGAAGATTATGGAGGATTTAATCATATACTAGAGTAATGACTGCTTTTGAAGATTATAGAAGAGTTAAGACGTCACGGGTAATGAAATCGTATGAAGATAATAGAATAGCTAACAAGTCAAGGGTAATAAAATGTTATGAAGATTATGGAGGATTTAATCATATACTAGAGTAATGACTGCTTTTGAAGATTATAGAAGAGTTAAGACGTCACGGGTAATGAAATCGTATGAAGATAATAGAATAGCTAACAAGTCAAGGGTAATAAAATGTTATGAATATTATGGAGGATTTAATCATATACTAGAGTAATGACTGCTTTTGAAGATTATAGAAGAGTTAAGACGTCACGGGTAATGAAATCGTATGAAGATTATAGAATAGCTAACAAGTCAAGGGTAATAAAATGTTATGAAGATTATGGAGGATTTAATCATATACTAGAGTAATGACTGCTTTTGAAGATTATAGAAGAGTTAAGACGTCACGGGTAATGAAATCCTATGAAGATTATAGAGTAGTTAACTGTGAAGGGTGATGAAATATTATTAAGATTATGGAGGATTTAATCATATACTAGAGTAATGACTGCTTTTGAAGATTATAGAAGAGTTAAGACGTCACGGGTATTGAAATCGTATGAAGATAATAGAATAGCTAACAAGTCAAGGGTAATAAAATGTTATGAATATTATGGAGGATTTAATCATATACTAGAGTAATGACTGCTTTTGAAGATTATAGAAGAATTAATACGTAATGGGTAATGAAATCTGTATGAAGATATTATGATCAGTTAACAAGTCAAGGGTAATGAAATGTTCATGATGATTATGGACCATTTTATAAATAATTCTAGAGTTCATGACTCCTTATGAAGAATTTTAAATTTTAAGAAAAAATATAAAAAAAGAGTTTAATTAGTCATGGTAATGAAATCGTATGATGAATAATAGAATCAGTTTAACAAGAACAAGGGTAATGAAAATGTTATGAAGATTATGGGAGGATTTTATCATAATTCTAGAGTTAATTGACTCCTAGGAAGATTATAGAAGAGTTAATACGTCAAGTGTAATGAAAATCGTATGATGATTATAGAATAGTTAACAAGACAAGGGTTTAATGAATGTTATATGAAGATTTTATTTTATATGGAGGATTTCATCATAATCCTAAGGTAATGACTCCCTTATGAAAGATTAATAGAAGAGTTAATACGTCATGTGGTAATGAAATCGTATGAAGATTATAGAATAGCTAACAAATGTCAACGGTAAAATAAAATGTTATGATGATTATGGAGGATTTTATCATAATCCTAAGTTAATGGACTCCTTATGAAGATTATAGAAGAGTTTATACGTCAAGGGTAATGAAATGGTATGAAGATTTATAGAATAGTTAACAAGTCAAGTGGTAATGAAATGTTTATGAAGATTATGGACGATTTAATCATATCCCAAGGTAATGACGCCTTATGATGGTTATAGAAGAATTAATACGTCATGGGTAATGAAATCTTATGATGATTATAGATCAGTTAACAAGACAAGGGTAATGAAATGTTATGATGATTATGGACGATTTTATAATATTCTAAGTTCATGACTCCTTATGAAGATTATAGAAGAGTTAATACGTCAAGGGTAATGAAATCGTATGATGATTATAGATCAGTTAACAAGACAAGGGTAAAGAAATGTTATGAAGATTATGGAGGATTCAATCATATCCTAAGGTAATGACTCCTTATGAAGATTATTGAAGATTTTCTACGTCAAGGGTAATGAAATGCTATGGAGATTATAGAATAGTTAACAAGGCAGTGGTAATGAAATGTTATGATGATTATGGACGATTTTATAATATCCTAAGTTTATGACTCCTTATGAAGATTATAGAAGAGTTAATACGTCAAGGGTAATGAAATCGTATGAAGATAATAGAATAGCTAACAAGTCAAGGGTAATAAAATGTTATGAAGATTATGGAGGATTCAATCATATCCTAAGGTAATGACTCCTTATGAAGATTATTGAAGATTTTCTACGTCAAGGGTAATGAAATGCTATGGAGATTATAGAATAGTTAACAAGGCAGTGGTAATGAAATGTTATGATGATTATGGACGATTTTATAATATCCTAAAGTTTATGACTCATTATGAAGATTATAGAAGATTTAATCGTCAAGGGTAATGAAATCGTATGAAGATAATAGAATAGCTAACAAGTCAAGGGTAATGAAGTGTTAAGAAGATTGTGAATGACTTAATCATATCCTATGATAATGACTCCTTACGAAGATTACAGAAGATTTAACACGTCAAGGGCAATGAAATCGTATGAAGATTATAGACGATTTTACACTTCAAGGGTGATGAAATGTTATGAAGATTATGGAGGATTTAATCATATCCAAGAGCAATGCCTCCTTATGAAGATTACAGAGGAGTTGACACTTCACGGGTAATGAAATCGCATGAAGATTATAGAATACTTAACTTCTCAAGGGTAATGAAATGCTTTGAAGATTATGGACAACTCAATCATATCCTAAAGCAGGAATGGGCAATCTTTGACACGTTGTGGGTCAATCTTTAGTGTGCAAATACGTTCGCTGGACGCTTTTAAAAGGAGTGCATTTTAAAGTAGTGTTGATAATTTTTAACGAAATACTGAACATGAGATTATACGAAAATGTAATTTAATAAAATAACAAAATTAAATGAAAAAATAGGAAAAAAATTATAATTAAATCGTAAAATTTGGAATTATTACAAACGACGAACGTTAAATAGCGACACGGAAATCAAAGAGACACTTGAGTTTGAATTTGGGAAACTAATCCATCGATGTTTGGATTAATTCCACTGATACAAAGACGTAGAGAGTTTTACAAATTATCGTCAGTCAGCTTTTTACGATGTTTTGATTTATTAACTTTCATACGATTTGATTAATTAACTCGATCCGGCCCTCAAGACATTTTGAAAAACCCAATTAACCAAAAATATTACACTACTTACTCCAAATGAGCAAGATCAGGAGAGATTTGTGCATTTAGCAATACTTATAAATGCGAACAGTTCTTTTCGTTTGTAAAAGTTAGTAAACTTAACTTAAGTCGTTTGTAATAATTCCAAATTTTACGATTTAATTATAATGTTGTACTTATTTTTTCAATTCATTTTGTTATTTTAATAAATTGTATTATAATTACATTGTCGTATAATTTCATGTCTAGTATTTCGTTAAAAAATATGAACACTACTTTAAAATGCACTACTTTTAACAGCGTCCAGAGAACGTATTTGCACACTGAAGTTTGACCCACAGCATTCCAAAGATTGCGCATAGCTGTCCTAGGGTACTCAATCATAGGTAAGGGTAATGACTGCTTGTGAAGATTACAGAATGAAATGTTATGATGATTATTGAAGAGTTAACACGTTAAGGATAATGAAATTTTCTGAATATCATTAAAGAGTTAACAAGTCATGGCTAATGAAGTCTTATGAAGACTACAGAAGACATGTCTGGGGCAATGAAACATTTATTTCTTTAATACAGTGTATGGATCAAGAAACAATCATTCCCTTCCATCATGGAAGATTCCCATGACCATTCATGGTACAATGTATGGATATGGATGTCGTCCAAGTTTTTCCATATGTTTTCCCGACTCAAGAACATTGATCAAGAGGTAATCATCGTTTTCCTCTGCCATGTTCCTTCCGCATGAATATTCAAAAGCCCATGGAGGGCTGGTACAATGAAGGCGTTGCGCAAGTTTTGCCATGATGAGAGCCAAGGCAAACTTGAATAGAAACGCGAATACCCGACGGCCCCAGGTTGAGGTTCTGCCAACAGAATCACCTGATCATGGCGGAGCAACCGGTTCTGGAACATGGAATGATTCTTGCAGAACCTGATTTCTATTTTTGGTCATGGAAAAATTTCCATGCCTCAATCTGCCATGTTCATTCGGCCTGTATTCACTCCGTATATTCTATTCGCCATATGAAAATCATGGATTTGATTGTCATTAGTGGACTCCTCTCCCTAAACACATATCAACAAGTCCTATAAAGTCAGCTGACTACCCAAATCAAAATTAATAAAGAAATAAAATCCTTTTATTGGCGTCGTTGTCAGTCAAGTAGGGTAAACACAAAACTCCACAAGTTTTACTAATTTATAAGGTACGATTGATTAAATTTATCTAGACTAGAAACATTTTGTTTTGTCTTGGATGACCCTAGGTATAACATTTTTAAAGGCATTTTGGACCCTCTGAAAGCTTTCGGGTTACTTTATGGTACCATTATCGCATAAAATGTGTCGTCTTTCCTTAGAAGTGTCCCAAAAGACAATACATTCTCTGTGTTCTGATGATTTGATGACAATAAGTAGAAATATTTTTGCATGCTGATAGATAATCATAAGATGACAAGTGTAGAAAAACAGCGAACCAAAAAAACATAGTTTCATCCGAAAGACAAGAGTTCCTGTTAATTTGGGATTTAACGTTTCATGGTTGTTCTTTCTTTTTACCATCTTAAGGGAAATCAGCTATTGGGGTTGTACTGACTATACGATTTTCCCAAAATTAGTTAAAATCTATCAGCCAAATTTAGAAGATGAAAAAAATGAGGTAAACAAGTGTGTGTGTGGTGTCTGTGTGTGTGTGTGTGTGTGTGTGTGTGTGTGTGTGTGAGTGTGTGTGTGAGTGTCTGAGTCTTATTGGGGCGGGTTATCTACAGGTTACCTCCCTTTTCTAGCCAGGGTGGGACTAATGATTTTATTTAATGAATTCCGTTACTAAATAAATTCAATTGTCCAGGCGGGAATCGAACTCGCCACTCTAGGTTTACCATGTGAGATTAAGGTCAACGCTTTAACTCGCATGGCTATCCTGAGCACCGACTTTGTATAATTTGTGTTTAATCGTGACGAAACGCAATGTTTAAACTTTTCATGGAAAACTAAAGATCAAGTGTGTTAGTGGAGGTTTAGCCTGTATGAGATTCTGCGTCAGGGACTTTACTAAGTCTTACAAGGAAAAAAAAAATACAAATAACTCCGTTTTTAATTCAGTTACTCTTTATACAAACAACTAAAGTTTTATAAAACAACTAGATCTATAACATTTTAGATGTGTTATTGCTGATTTTACAGCTTCTCTCCGCATCTACTATGTTGTTCTACTTAAACATCGGGCTCAGGTTATGCCATATGGGTTAAGGCACTCGTCTTAATCTCAATTGGGGCGGTAGGAAGTATTTAGTGACGTACTAATTAAATAAAATCCATAGTCCCATTCTGGCTAAAAAAGGATGGCAACCTGTAGATTGACCGTACCGTACGGAGTCTAACTAGTACTCTTAGATCCCGTACACAAAAGGATGAAATAGGTTAAACTAACCAGTCAGACAACAACTGTGTCCGAGTTGGATACGACTGACCATGTGATCCTCCAATGTCCGCGTTTCAACGCCAAGCGTATTCGGCTAATGAGTGCTTTCTCATATGTGAACTGGCCTCCTGAGAGCCACCACATGTTTGTAAACGACGCTGATAGATTTTCAGCCTTCAGGGCCTTTTCCCAAGAGGTGTTGAAAGACAAGTAAAAATGAATTTGTTTGTAAATCATATGTATAGTTTTATGTGAGTTTAGGTTAGTATTTAGGCTTTAGGTATGTAGGCTAGTTAATTAGGCTCTTGCTGCCACTTCTTTGAACAGAGGCAAAGGAGTCGCAGCTGCGGGTTCCCCTAGGACTTTTCGGAATTAAACTAAATCTCCCAAATGTTGCACTTTTATGCTTAGCCGTGCTCGGTGAGTTAGGCTAAGTTACCTGGCCCAATTTAGCTATTCAAAATTTTATATCTCTTATTAAATGGAGACCGCTGGTATAGGGAAAACCAAAGGTACAGCTGGGGCAGAAGTGGGGGAAAAAAGACAGACAACCAGGGTACAATGTGGGGCGTTAGTCATCTGGAAACAATTCCAGGTCCTCCTTGGTTAGCGGTGGTTGTACGTAGAGTTGATCACTCACTTCGTAAAAGCTCTAATCTCAAATCCTTCGAGTCCCGCTCGGAGGAGGCTAAATATATCAAAGGTCTAAAATTCCAACGGAAGAAAAAGCGTATATATCTAACTCTTTTTAGCCGATTCCCCTTAAGGGAAATCAGCTATTGAGGTCGTACTCATGATGTGAGTTTCGAAAAATTTCTTCAAATGTTCATGGATCCTACCCAGGAGAAGACGAAAATGAGGACCGTTCAAAATTATTATATATATATATATACATTTGTCTGTTACCGCTCTAACGGTCGCAATTTTTGTTTGATCGTTACCAAACTCGATATTTAATCATTTTATGTAAAAAGAAAGATCAAGTTCGTTAATGGCTGAAAACGGACTAGTGGGAGGGGGTTTAGAGGGGGGATTTTCGATAATTCAAACGATCTCCGTTATTATGCGTCGGATCGAAAAATTGTATAGAACCAATCTTATTGCAAATTAGATTTACTATAAATATTGTTCTATACATTTATTCTGTATCTTGAATATTAACCGAGATATTTGCATTTTTTATGAGACGTGTAACGGGACGAGTGGGCTGAGAGTGAGTTTCCCGCCAAAAGCTAGGTCGGCCGTTTTCTTAACTGTTCGGCTCTCGTGAAATTTCTCTATTGTAAAACTTCACGTGAGAAATCTGCTTAGTTTACGCAGCCCCTGCGTGACGGACTTTTTATAACAATTATGTTGATGCTTTGTAATGTCTGTCACAAAACCATTTGCCATCAAAAACATTTTGAGTAATGAAGAAAAAATCTTAAATGATGACATCAAAATTAAAACTGTAATAAATGTATTTGCATGTATCTCACAAATAAAAAGTTCAATAGAAACCATATTCGGTATTCAACCTTATTGTTAATATGACGTGAATAGGAGTGGGGGTTTACTGAAAGCCGAAAACTATAGTATCTAAATATAACGGTAAGTTTTCATTATACAGAAACCATAGATAAAACAGAATTTATAGATGATTAAATTTGAAAATAAGACAGGTTCTATACAATTTTTCGATCCGACATATCAAATTTGGTAACGATCATATAAGAATCGCTGCGACTAGACGTTTACAGAAAATATACGTGTTCATATATAAAAAGTCCGTCACGCAGGGGCTGCGTAAACTAAGCAGATTTCCCACTTAGAGAAATCTGCCTAATAACAGCTGTAGTAGTAAGTAACCTCTAAACCTATTCACGAGGGACAAATAGTTACAGAAACGGCCGCCAGAGCTCTCGGCGGAAAGGCCGAACATAGCCGACCACACGCAAAATACAAATGCAAATATCTCAGTTAATATTCAAGATACAGAATAAATGCATAGAACAATATTTATAGTAAATTAAATTTGCAATAAGATTCATTTTATACAATTTTTCGATCCGACGCATAATAACGGAGATATTTCGACTTTTCGAAAATCTTCCCCTCTAAACCCTCCTTCCCACTGGTCCGATTTCAGCCATTAAAAAACTTGATCTTTCTTTTTACATAAAACGATTAAATATGAAGTTTGGTAACGATAAAACAAAAATTGCGACCGCTAGAGCGGTAACAGACAAATATATATATATACAGTTTTGAACGGAATTCATTTTCGTCATCTACTAGGTAGGATCGATGGACATTTGAAGAAAAATGTTGAAAAATCGTCATGAGTACAACCTCAATAGCTGATTTCCCTTAAAGGAAATCTGCTAAAAAATGTTGAACGGACTTCATTTTCGTCATCTGTTGGGTATGCTCGCCGGATATTTTAAGAAATATTTCGAAAACACCTAAAAAATGCAAATATCGTGGTTAATAATTAAGATAGTGAAAAAACATATATACATTATCATTTATAGAACACTACATTCACAATAACATTGGTCCTATACAATTTTTCGATTCAGACTTTTAGAAATCCACCCCTCAAAATCCACCTTCTACAGGTAGGATTTCAGTCACCAGAACTTGATCTCAGTTTTACATAAAACGTTTAATAATTAAATATCGAGTTGGGTAAAACTCGACCTAGAGCGTTAACAGACATATATATATATATATATATATATATATATATATATATATATATATATATATATATATTTAAGGCACCTCATTTTCATCCTGTCCTGCATCGATTGACATTTTTTGAAATCGCGTCATGAGTACAACCTCAATAGCTGATTTCCCTTAAAAAACAATAGTTACAACAATAGCAAAAATAAACGAAAGCACTAACAATAACAAAAAAAAACGCAACCACTATAACAAAAAACCCAAACTATCAATAAAAATAACGAAAAATATACAACAATAAAAATTAAACAAAACTTTAGAAGATAATAGTAGAACAAATAACAAAAAAGTCCGTCACTCAGGGGCTGCGTAATCTAAGCAGATTTCCCATGTGAAGTTATACAATAGAGAAATCTCCATACGAGAGCCGAACAGTTACGGCAAATGGGCGAACTAGCTTTTGGCGGGAAATTCAGTCATCCGTTATCGGCCCACAATTAATAAAAATGCAAATATTTAAATATTTCGGATAATATTCAAGATAGAGAATAAATGTATATAACAATATTTATAGTAAATTTAATTTGCAATAAGATTGGTTCTTTACAATGTTTTGATCCGACGTATGGTAACCGAGATATTTTGATTTTCAAAAAACCTTCCCTCTAAACCCCCCCTTCCCCTGGTCCGATTTCTGCCGTATAATGTATTTAAATTACAAAAGCTATTGGCTTTTTGAGTAAGCTTAATTTTTTTAATTTACGAGGAGGAAATTTAGAAAACATGAATATTCTCACGCTTTCCTTATCAATAAAACGTCTAGGTTGAGTGTTTAAACTTAAAAAGAAAGGATTAAAATGTTTACTATCATTTTAATCCTTTTTGGGGGGAATCCAGCCTCGCATTCTCACATTAGTGGTGTTGCTAGTACTGTTCAGTGAAGTCAACAAATATGGCTAGATTTACCAACGCTGAATACGCGGACATAGTTTACGTCTACGGATTCTGCGATGGCAATACGGGGGATACGCGAAAGAAAATGTCTACCGAGAGCCCGTCCGCACAAGGGATGACCTCATCGAGCGCATCAGAATGGTTTGCAACCAGCTCACCGCAGAACAATGTTTAGATGCAGTGCGATCTGTGAGTACGCGATGTGATGCGTGTATTGCAGTGAGAGGCCAGCACTTCGAACAACATTTACGTTGACGCTTTAGATATTAACGATGTAATTTTAGAGAAGGTAAAACCTTCAAAATTTTTAGGTTTTTTTTTCTCACTAAGGTAGACCCATATAAAACTGAAACATTTATGTTTTCCAAGTAAGAATATTTAATTATTTTATTAATTTTCTAAATTTTTAATTTTTTTTGTATTAATCTTCAGTTATTGTTCATAATGTTATCTACTTTAAATAGGTAATTGTATTGGAATAACATTTATTGCTAAAATTCATTCAAGGAATAAAATCTGCTCTTCCATTGGTCTTAACTAGTTTTTGCACAACTATTTTAAGTTTTTTGTGATTTTCTCGAAAACGAGGCATATGCCAGAGGACTTTTTCTTTTAGTTTTTCGATCCTCTATCGATCCCTAAAGTTTGGCCGTTTGGTTTGGGGACACCCTGTATATATATATATATATATATATACACATATACAGTTTTGAACAAACCTCATTTTCGTCATCTAGGTAGGATCGATGGACATTTGAAGAAAAACTTCGAAAATCGCGTCATGAGTACAACCTCAATAGCTGATTTTCCTTAAGGGAAATCTGCTAAAAGTGCTCAAGTATAATTGACTACACAACAAAAAAGCACGAATGTAATACTATGTAGGAATGGTCAACAATTAGATAATATACGCTTAATAAATAAGACGTGAAATGTATAAATAATTCATTTTTGAGGTGCTGGATGGTGGAGGAATTATTATCTCAGGTAATTAATTATCTAAGATATACGTCGTTCCAACGAATACCACTATGCACTAGTGCTGTATTCAATGCACTTTCAGCAGATTTCCTTTAAGGGAAATCAGCTATTGAGGTTGTACTCATGACGGAAATTTCTAAATTTTTCTTCAAATGTTCATCGATCCTACCCAGGAGTTGACGAAAATGAGGTCCGTTCAAAACTATATATATATATATATATATATATATATATATATATATATATATATATATATATACTTGTCTGTTACCGCTCTAAAAAAAAAAAACATATTAACTCTTACTCATCTTTGTCAAATTTCTTCGGTTAAAAAAAATCATATTTAGTTATAAACGGAAATTTTCTATATGGAGAACCAACTGTTCCCGAAATTAGCAGATTTCCCTCAAGGGAAATCAGCTATTGAGGTTGTACTCATGACGGAATTTTTGACATTTTTCTTCAAATGTCCATCGATCATACCTAGTAGATGACGAAAATGAGGTCCATTCAAAACTGTATATATATGTATATATAATTGTCTGTTACCGCTCTAGCGATCGCAATTTTTGTTTGATCGTTACCAAACTCGATATTTAGTCGTTTTATGTAAAAAGAAAGATCAACTTCGTTAATGGTTGAAATCGGACTAGTGGAAGGGGGAGTTTAGAGGGAAGAATTTTCTAAAATTCGAAATATCTCCGTTACTATTCGTCGGATCGAAAAATTATCGAAAAATTGTTCAGAATCAATCTTATTGAAAATTAAATACACTATAAATGATGTTATATACATTTATTCTCTATCTTGATTATTAACCGAGATATTACATTTTTCAGTTTTCAGCCGGATCGAAAAACTGTATAGAATCAATCTTATTGCAAATTAAATTCACTATAAATATTGTTATATACATTTATTCTCTATCTTGAATATTAACCGAGACATTTGCATTTATAGCAGATTTCCCTTAAGGGAAATCAGCTATTGAGGTCGTACTCATGACACGAGTTTCGAAAAATTTCTTCAAATGTCCATCGATCCTACCCAGGAGATGACGAAAATGAGGTCCGTTCAAAATATTAATATTAATATATTATTATATATTATATTATTATATATTATATTATTATATATATATATATATATATATATATATATTATATATATTTGTCTGTTAAAGATCTAGCGGTCGCAATTTTTGTTTGATCGTTACCAAACTCGGAATTTAATCGTTTTATGTAAAAAGGAAGATCAAGTAATGGCTGAAATCGGTCCAGTGGGAGGGGGGGTTTAGAGGGGGGATTTTCGGAAAATCCAAAATATCTCCGTTATTATGCGTCGGATCGAAAAATTGTATAGAATCAATCTTAATACAAATTAAATTTACTAAAAATTTTGTTCTATACATTTATTCCCTATCTTGAATATTAACCGAGATATTTGCATTTTTATTAAATTTGGGCCGGTAACGGATTTTTGAGTTTCCCGCCAAAACCTAGTTCGGCCCTTTGCCGTAAGTGTTGGGCTCTTGTATGGAGATTTCTCTATTGTATTACTTCACATGGGAAATCTGCTTAGTTTACGCAGCCCCTGCGTGACGGACTTTTATGAAATAGGGACGAATAACGGATGAGAGTGAGTTTCCCGCCAAAAGCTAGGTCGGCCGTTTTCTTAACTGTTCGGCTCTCGTGAAATTTCTCTATTGCAAAACTTCAAGCGGGAAATCTGCTTAGTTTACACAGCCCCTGCGTGACGGACTTTTTTGATTTCAGTTCTTTAATATAATTTACAAAAAATATCAACTAAGCCACAGAAAACCCTACGATTCTTAAATTTACTAATAATGTAAAGAGGAAATATTTAAAGTTCCATAAAGCTCTGATTGAAAAATAAATTCTCACATGCTAACCCATGTTTCAAGTAAAATTTGAAAAATAATTTTTTTAATTCACTGTTAATTTACCTATTAACTGAATCAACATTCTAACGGTTTATGTTGTGCCAACGTTGAACTCCAGAAGTAGCTTGGCAAGCTTCTATATGAATTCTTTGGATTCATTCTTATTATAGCTGATGAAATTTGCTCATATATATTTCAGATTTTTTTCTTTCTATTTTTTTGTCATATGTTGATTCCGAAAACTAACTGTCCTGCAGTAAGATGGTTTTCCGAATATACTATTGCTAATAAATGTTCAAGTTTTTAATTAGTTTTAATCAGCTGTGGTATTTCTGAAGACATATTCTGCAACAAGGAGTGTTCTGATTAGCTTGTGGTTGGACATTAAAAGAAATATAATTGTCGTTTATATGATAATGCTGGATTCCTTTTTGCTGTGTATAATTTATAATGTGTGTGATGAAATATCAATTGCATTACACAATTGAAATATCAAAAGAATAATATGTTTTTACAATGCTAGTTCTACCCATTACCTAGAAAATAGATGATTACGATTTCCAATTATGAATTAGACTTGAACTTGAATTAGAACTTGAAAAAGAACACATGTAACTACTGTGTGAACAATTAGGCAGCGTTATGTTAGCAAATGAATGCAATTTGACGTAATACGAATGAGTCGATTAACAATTTTTATGACCTCTTATTATAGGTTATTCCATAAGAATAACCACAAGATGCGAATAGCAAAACTCTAAGAAATAGTACTTCACAAGCAGGTATGCTCGATATATAATTATCCAATTATTGTAATGCGTTTGGAGATATTTTAATTTTAGCAGATTTTCCTTAAGGGAAATCAGCTCTTGAGGCCGTGTACACATGATGAGATTTTTGAAAACAATGTCTCAAATGTCCGTCGCTCCAACTCAGGACGTGACAAAAAGTCCGTCACGCAGGGGCTGCGTAAACTAAACAGATTTCCCACATGAAGTTTTACAATAGAGAAATTTCACGAAAGCCGAGCCAGTCAAAGAAACGGCCGAACTAACTTTTGGCGGGAAAGTAGCTCTCGTCCGTTAGGCTCCGAGATTAAATTAAAAACAATTCAATCTCAAAAAACAACAAGAACACAAAAGATGGACTTTCCGTTAATGATAGCAGCGCTCTGTACACTTATTACACCAACACTACATAGTACCACAGAATATCTATTATTTGTAAGACTTAACCCTTCTGCTGTGAATATTAAGTAAACAAATAAAGGGCAAGTCAAATGGTAAGAACCTTCCTGATAGCAAACAGCCCGAGTTCTAAACAATCAGGTTAGCCAGCTTTTACCAGAATAAAATCAATTACGGAAATATATTTGAATATAAGTTATAAATTTTATTCATATAACTATTTATTATATCTAGTACTGCGATTAATAATAGAACGTAACCTACAACGTAATACGGCTGGATTGTAAACAAACAGGTTAGCCAACATTGTAGTGCAGTATCGATAGATAGACCGGAAAAACAAACAATTAAAGAAATATATCTGAATATAAAATATTAATTTTATTGGAAACTATTTATTATAGTTAGTGGAGTAATTTGAAATGAATCAAAATAATCACCTATCTCAATCACTCAGATTTTTGTAGTTCAAGAAAAAAAGGAGGGGAGGGGTTCAACAGAACGTATTTGTTTGTACCTCGTAAAATAAAGCTTTGTTGAAAACAATATTTTGTATTTAACCTAATAATGAGGTGGTTCATTAGATATCAGCTTATTATTAATATGTCCCTAGTAGAAGTAGTGGTTTACTGAAAGCGGAACTCATTACAAAAAATACAGATATCTCGGATAATATTCAAGATACAGAATAAATGTATAGAATACTATTTATAGTAAATGTAATTTGCAATAAGATTGGTTCTATACAATTTTTCGATCTGGAGTACAGTAACGGAGATATTTCGAATTTTCTAAAATCAACCCCTTTAAACCCCACCCCCTCCTCCCACTGGTCCGATTTCAGCCGTTAACGAACTTGATCTTTATTTTTACATAAAACGACTATATTTCGAGTTCCGTAACGATCGAACAAAAATTGCGACCGCTAGAGCGGTAACAGACAAATATATATATATATATAATATATATATATATATATATATATATATATATATATATATATTATAAATATATATATATATTTGAACGGACCTCATTTTCGTCATCTACTAAGTAGGATCGATGGACATTTGAAGAAAAATGTCGAAAATTCCGTCATGAGTACAACCTCAATAGCAGATTTCCCTGAAGGGAAATCTGCTAAAATGAGGTCGGTTCAAAACTATATATACGTCTGTTAATACTCTAGTGGTCATATTTTTGTTTTTTTATCGCAGCCAAACTCAATATTTAAATGTTTTATGTAAAACTAAAGATAGGGTTCGTTAATGACTGAAATCCGAACAGTGGGAAGGGGGATTAATATCTCCATTATTATGCTTCAGATAGAAACATTGTATAGAACAAATCTTATTGCAAATGTAATGTTCTATAAATGTTCTTATATACATTTTTCTCTAAATCGAATATTAACTGAGATATTTCCATACTTTAGCTTTCGGCCATCAGTAAACCCCCACTCCTACTCTTTCTATATTAAAAAAAAAAAATAACCTGTTATATGTATGAAGCACTTTATTTGAAGCCTAAATACCTAATAATGTTCTCATTGAACTTTTGCGTTTTGAGATAAAAGCAAATACATGACGCAGGTGGGAAATCTGCTTAGTTAACTCAGCCCCCTTCCTTTTAGTTAAGGGAAATCAGCTATTGAGGTTGTACTCATGACGGAAATTTTATAAAATGTTTCTTCAAATGTCCATCGATCCTACCTAGTAGATGACGACGAAAATGAGGTCCGTTCAAATATATATATATATATATATATATATATATATATATATATATATATTATATATATATATATATATATACAGTTTTGAACGGACCTCATTTTCGTCATTTACTAGGCAAGATCGATAGACATTAGAAGAAAAATGTCAAAAATTCCCCTTCAGGGAAATCAGCTATTGAGGTTGTACTCATGACGGAATTTTCGACATTTTTCTTCAAATGTCCATCGTCCTAATTAGTAGATGACGAAAATGAGGTCCATTCAAAACTGTTATATATATTATTTATATATATATATATATATATATATATATATATATAGATTTGTCTGTTACCGCACTAGCGGTCGCAATTTTTGTTTGATCGTTACCAAACTCGATATTTAGTAGTTTTATGTGAAAAGAAAGATCAAGTTCGTTAACGGCTAAAATCGGACTAGTGGGAGGGTAGGATTTGGAGGGGAGGATTTTTACTTATTTTTTAAAAATATTTACATTTTATCAATTATTTATACCTCAGGTAAGAAAAGAAAGGCCATTGATCCATTGATATGAATTTTGTTCATTTCCGTGTTCCATTTTTATTTTTTTGATTTCCATTTCTGTTTTGTGTTCCGTTTCTTTTTACTCTCTATTTCTGTTTTGGGTTCCTTTTCTGTTTTTGTGTCCTATTTTGTTAAATTTCTTTGCTTTTTTTTTTTTTTTTTTTTTTTTTTTTTTTTTTTTTTTTTTTTGTGTGTTTTTATTTAAATATAAAGCTTTTGTTTTGAGCAACATCGCCATTGCTACGAAGCTCCAAATAAATAAATTAGTGTTATTTGCCTAATTCACGCACCTAAAATTTTATAATGAATTCTGGGGGTATAGTTCAAATGATTATTATTATTAATACTTATTTATGTCCATATTGTGCTACTACGGTTAATTGAAATGAGTAATTTACAGGTCACCACTCGTTTTAGCCAGGGTGGGGCTTAGGATCTTATTTAATGAGTTCGCCATTAAATAAATTCCGGTTCCCCAGGCGGGAATCGAACTCGCCACTATAGGATTACCATGTGAGATAAAGACCTACACCTTAGCTCACAAGGCCAACCTGAGACACTAATTTGAACGAAAGGAAGAGATTATGAGAAATTCTTATAAGCTTGATACAAAATATGAGTGGAATGAAGTAGAATACAACTTGTTTGTCCAATTTAAAGTATGAATAACAAAATATCTTTCCACGTTCGTTAAACAAGATTTTGAAGAGAGAGCTGTGTAAGTTTATTGCAGAGCCATAACTGGTTTCAGAAATGCAAAGTCGTCAGCATATCACGCGTTTCATATTCCCGATGAGAAGAGGATCAAATATATATGACTGACTCACATTCATTTACCTAATTTTAACATCATTTGAAATATCTTATGGTCCGTTTATATTTGCCAAGTATTTTTCATTAGGCCGTCACTCGTAGAACTGATGATGTTGTGATAGACATATGGCGACATCTTTTAGCAGATTTCCCTTAAGGGAAATCAGCTATTGAGGTTGTACTCATGACGCGATTTTCGAAATGTTTCTTCAAATGTCCATCGATCCTACCCAGTAGATGACGAAAATGAGGTCCGTTCAAAACTGTATATATATATTTGTCTGTTACCGCTCTAGCGGTCGCAATTTTTGTTTTATCGTTACCAAACTTCATATTTAATCGTTTTATGTAAAAAGAAAGACCAAGTTCGTTAATGGCTGAAATCGGACCAGTGGGAGGGGGGGGGGGGTTAGAGGGGGGATTTTTGAAAATTCGAAATATCTCCGTTAATATACGTTGGATCGAAAAATTGTATAGAATCAATCTTATTGCAAATTAAATTTACTATAAATATTATTCTATACATTTATTCTGTATCTTGAATATTATCCGAGATATTTGCATTTGCCGAGAGCTCTGGCGGCCGTTGCCGTAACTATTCGTCCCTCGTGTATAGGTTTAGAGATTCCTCACTACTGCCGTTGTTATTAGGTAGATTTCTCTATTGTAATACTTCGCGTGGGAAATCTGCTTAGTTTACGCAGCCCCTGCGTGACGGATTTTTTTTTTACGTCCAGTGACAGAACTTCATTCTAGAAATATATTAACTATATTGAAGAACTGCGCGGGGGAAGCTTGCATTGTTCACACAACTTCTGCTCTCCTTAAGGGAAATCAGCTATTGAGGTTGTACTCATGACGCGATTTTCGATAAAATTCCCTCAAATGTCCATCGATCGATGACGAAAATGAGTTCTGTTCCAAACTATATATAGATATATATATATATATATATATATATATATATATATATATATATATATATATATATATAGGGCAGACTAGGAGGCTGTCCCTGAGGAGAACCCTCCAGAAGGAGGGCAGCTTCTTTTGTTTTGTTTTATAAATATATGTATGTATATATATATATATATATATAGTTATATATATATATATATATATATATATATATATATATATATAAGCTGAAATCGAACTTGTGGAATGGGGTGGGGAAATTCAATTTATATCAATTATTATACGCAGAATCGAAAAATTGCACAGAAACAATCTTATAATTATTTTAGCAGATTTCTCTTAAGGGAAATAAGCTATTGAGGTCGTACTCATGATGCGAGTTTCGAAACATTTCTTCAAATGTCATTTATCCTACCCAGGAGATGACGAAAATGAGGTCCATACATTCAAAATTATATATAGATATATTGTATATTGGATATTTTGTGACGCTCTAGCGTTAACGCTCTACCAATCGCAATTCTTGTTTGATCTTTTACGAACTCGGAATTTATCGTTTTTTATGTAAAAAAGAAAGATCAGTTCGTTAATGGCTGAAATCGACCAGTGGGAGGGGGGGGGGGGCTGAAATCGGACCAGTGGGGAGGGGGGGGGGGGGTTTTAGAGGAAGGAGGATTTTTGAAAATTCAATATGTCCATCGAAATTCAAACCAGGTCCATGACGATCCCTAACCCATAGATGTCGTTCAAAACTGTATATTATAGAGGTCCGTCTCAACGTATACCGCTACTATATTTGTCTGAATTACCTCGCTCTAGCGTCGCAATTTTTATCGTCGTTACCAAACTTCATATTTAATCGTTATTATGTTAATAAGAAAAAGACCTACTTCGCCCAACCTCGTTAATGGGCCCTTGAATCGGGACCAGTGGGAGGGAGGGGGGGGGTTAGAGGGGGGATTTTGGAAAATGAAAATTGGAAATATCATCCGGTTAATATAGTTGGATCGAAATATTTGTATAGATCAATTCTTTAATTGCAAAATTAAATTTACTATATAAATAGTCTATTTACTATTATTTATTCTGTATCTTGGAATTTTTATAACCGAGATAATTTAGCATTTTGCCGAGAGCTCGGGCGGCCGTGGCCGTAACTATTCGTCCCTCGTGTATAGGTTTAGAGATTCCTCACTACAATTAAGATGTTTGTGTTTTGAATCGAAAATATTTATCTCTTCAATAGCATACTCTCCTTCATTCCTTCATATTTAATTGTTTCCTTCAACACTGGAGATCATATTAGTCAATATTTGAAAGCGGGGTTGGAACAGGGAGGGGGTTGAAAATTCAAAATATCTCCGGTATTATAAATCAGATCGAAAGATGTTGCAGAACCAATCTTGTTAAACCATTGCTGCTCTACAATTGTTGCTATATGCATTTTTTCGTAACGCAAATATAAAGCGAGATATTCGCTCAGTCATCAGTAGCTCTCCTCCCACCACATAATCATCGGTTTTTTACAAAGAAATAGAGAATATGAGATGAGATCACAAGTGTGTTACACCAGCACATGGGAAATCTGCTTAGCTTACGCAGCCCCTGAGTGACGATGCTAATTATCCACTAAAATTTAATTATTTTAAAATTTTATTTAATGGTAACCAATCAAATAAATGGCTTCTCATAGGATTACTATGAGGAGGAAAAAAAAAACATATTAACTCTTACTCATCTTTGTCAAATTACTTCGGTTAACAAAATTCATATTTAGTTATAAACGGAAATTTTCTATATAGAGAACCAACGGTTCACGATATTTTAGTAGCCTGTATGTTGCTCGGAAATGTGTTACATTGCAAAACCGATCCATAACAGCAGATTGCTTGAAGCGGAGTTTTGCTTAAAAGCTCACCATAAAAATTGTATATAATTATTAATCCCTTCTACCATAAAACTTGTTATGTTGCAATAAAACTAATAGTAATTTTCGTATTTTCAAAACATTAGATCTGAAGCTATAAATGATAAAATAATTTATATACATTTTTTTTTTTTTTTTATTATTTCATTTTTTCACCTCATATACACATTGGCATTGGGACAAACATCCTTAGGACATTCAATATATTTAAACACACTCATCCCTTTAATTTTATGTATATCTCCCTATTTAAAAATATAATTAATATAAAAAATATATTATTCTTCAAAGAATTCTGTGAGTATATTTATTTCATTGTATCAATTGGCTATTAAAAAAACTACTGAAACAAATACCGGCTAAATTAGATGACTAACAGAAAATACTAAAATATTTTTTAAATGCAAAATATGGAAAATAATCTGTCTGTATTGTGTACAATAATTCATGCTAATTTTTTGATAATAAAATCTGCCGTATAATGATTATTATGGTAGATTTTATGAAAAAAATTAGTTATTACATAATCGAGGTGAATTAGAATTGTTTCTCCTTCTTTCGAAAGTGGAATAATTTCTTTAATTTTATCTACATATTATTAATTTTAAAACAGATCTATGAAGATGAAGCCATTGAAATGAATTTACCATTCTTCATAATATTGGCCTTCAAAAACCAGTTTCATATTCTCACCTGATTTATGCAAATATGAAGCATCATGTCCTTATTAAACTTGTGTATATATGTAGATCTATATAGATATTCTTCAAAAGAGCGCTTAATCAGAATGAAGAAACGATTCTATCTAAGACATATTCATTAAGGTATATCTACATATTATTAATTTTAAAACAGATCTATGAAGATGAAGCCATTGAAATGAATTTACCATTCTTCATAATATTGGCCTTCAAAAACCAGTTTCATATTCTCACCTGATTTATGCAAATATGAAGCATCATGTCCTTATTAAACTTGTGTATATATGTAGATCTATATAGATATTCTTCAAAAGAGCGCTTAATCAGAAAGAAGAAACGAATCTCTTATCTAAGAATATATCTAAGTATAAAAAATATTTATAAATCCTAATTTGCGAATTTAAAAAAAAAAAAAAAAAAAAAAAAAAGAAGAATGTAGAAAAAATACTGAAAATCAATTTTCATTAAATCTATATGTGAGCATTAAATTGATTTTTCAATTATATGTAACATATTAAATTTGAAATAAATAAATTGTAATTAAGGGAAATTTCAAGCTTTTTAACACTAAAAGTTTAAACATTTATCAATATTTTAAGAGTCAAGACTTGTTAAATTCATAAAGCTTTATCTGACACGGTGTTATTTCCTGCATTTCTTTAAATTGTTATCTTTTCTTGAGTATTTTATTGATTTCGTGGTAGAACATTCAAAGTTTAAGATAAATATGTACAAATTTCCTAATATTGCGTTTCTTCGTTAAATCATCTTAATTTTCACGTTTTGTTCCAAAAGAATTCAAATATATTTTCTGCCCCTGCTGTCCCTGTTATTACTCCTGCTTTAAATCCTTGAGAAATAATTTAAATTTCATAACAGATTACGTGGGCTAAGGAAGGAATGCATGATACGAAATTGTACAGGTATGTGAAATTAAATTTGTTTTGTTGATAAAAGTATCTAATAATTTTGAAAAGAAGTGAAACACAATTTTTACTGCTAAAAAGTAAATGAAGTATTATAACCGCGGAAAAAAGACCCTTCCTTAGTCCACCTTGAAGAGCTTTGCCGTGATAAAGATCATTCATTCTTCACCTTGAAGAGCTTTGCCGTGATAAAGATCATTCATTCTTCACCATAAAAATATTCATAAATAATTTGTATTCTATGACACATTTTTGTTGACACATTTTTGGCACAGGAGCACAATACAGTCGTGCCCAGATTAGATTTTAATTATTATTTATTAAATGAGAATAGTTTGTCTTAAATAACATATTTGAGGAATATAACCTTTTATTTAGGGAGTATGTTCTCTGTTAGGACCGTACTCCACCTAAGCATCAAGAATAACTGATTCATCATTGAAAAGTCTATTATTAGTATTATTGCTAAGTTATGTGCTACTATTACTTGTTGCTAAGGTATATGTTATTATTACTTGTTGTTTAGGTATTTATTATTGTCCCTTGTTGTTAATGTATTTGTTATTATTACATTTTGCCTTAAGGTTTTGTTATTATTACATGTTGCTAAGGTATTTATTATTGTTACTTGCTGTTAAGGTATTTTTTGTTATTATTTGTTGTTAAGGTATTTATTATTGTTACTTGCTGTTAAGGTATGTTTTTTGTTATTGTTACCTGTTATTACTTTTGAAAGGGCAAATCACCTTCGATGTGGTGTCCATTAATAAATAAATTGAAAATTGAAAAGTCTATCGACTAAGAAAGTTTTTCTTAATAAAAATAGTAAATCATTTATTATGTATTTTAAAAATTGAATAGAAAGCCCATGTTGAAATTTTATGAGCTGCAGAATTACCTCTTGGCCTTAGTTCCGTCAATCCTAATAAATACAGTATATATATATATATATATATATATATATATATATATATATATATATATATATATATATTCTATTTTTGGGGCTCAGGTTGGCCGTGAGTTGGTCATAATCTCGCGTAGTAAACCTAGAGTGGTGGGTTCGATTCCCGCCCTGGGCAATAGAAATTTATTTGGTGACGGACTCAAATAAATAAATTCCTTAGGCCCACCCTGGCTGGAAAAGGGTGGTAACCTGTAGATAACCCGTCCCGATTAGCCATAGTAGCATAAAGTGGACATAAATAAATAAAAGTCCGTCACGCAGGGGCTGCGTAAACTAAGCAGATTTCCCACGTGAAGTTTTACAATAGAGAAATCTGCCTAACAACAACTGTAGTAGTAAGAAACCTCTAAACCTAAACATTAGTTAGGGCGAAAACCCAGTAGTTTCCTAGCCCCAAAACACAGTTAACTTAACCTCTAAACCATTCACGAGGGACGAATAGTTTTGGAAACGGCCACCAGAGCCTCGGCGGCAAAGTCCGAACATAGCTAACACGCAGTATACAAATGCAAATATCTCGTAAGTATTCAGATACAGAATAAATGTATAAAACAATATTTATAGTAAATTTAATTTGAAAATAAGATATATTCCTAAACAATTTTTTCGATCCGACGCATAATAACGGAGATATTATGAATTGTCAAAAATCCCCCCTCTAAAAAACCCCCCCCCTCCCACTGGTCCGATTTCAGGCCCATTAACGAACCTTGATCTTCCTTTTTTACATAAAACGATTAAATTCCGAGTTTGGTAAAGATCAAACCAAAAATTTGCGACCGCTAAGAGCGTTAACAGACAAATATATATATATATATAAAATATATATATATATATATATATATAATATATATATAATATATATATATATACTATAATTTTTGAACGGACCTCATTTTCGTCACTCCTGTGTAGGATCGAGGAACATTTGAAGAAATTTTCGAAACTCGCATCATGAGTACACCTCAATACTTGATTCCACTAAACCAAACATTCTATTTTTTTATGCCACGTCGCTGGGAATGATTTATTGGAAAGTAGGTTCTTTGGCCGTCTTTGTCAGGCAGTTTAAATCTTTGTCAGGATTTTAAACCCAATACTAAGCTAAACTGACTCAATTAATACTAACTATACTAGCTACGTACTATACTAAGCACTATACTCAAGTTGTCTCACGAAAATAGCTTGTGAACAATCGAAAATGCCTGAATTACCAAATAAAACGCGACCGGTACAGATAGCCGGATACACCCAAATGATATATATATATATATTCATCAGTATTTAGCATAAAATATATTTAATCTATATTTACATAGAATTATGATTTATTGGATAATGGTATTATATTACTAACCAATGTTTATTCAGTTAATTTGTATTTTAGATAATATTATTATTTTTTTCTGTAATCGTTGAATAATGGTAACATTACTAAACTGAAATGAGTGAAGAAAGTGAAACATTTTGCAATAGAGTGAAGAAAGTAATCACTTTCTTCACAAGAGAATTGCCTCTTAATTAGTAATAAGTATAAATTAAAAAATAATTTCAAGTTGGAAATTAAATGCTTTTAAATGTTTCTTAACATTGTAAGAATTTATTTTAACAAAATAAATTGAAATGTGAATGAATTATTGGTGGAAATTATCAATATATTTTAAAATTTAAATATAATAATAATTACCTTCCTTGTTTATAACCTGCACTTGTTTATAACTGCACTACTTCACAATCATCACTGGTTGTTTTATAACTATGCTTATAACCTTTCACAACCATGCCTATAACCTACCAACAACATACCATAATCTTCACAACATCCTAATTTTGTTCATATTCTGGTTAGATCTGATCATGTATTACACGATTACAGAAAAAATTTAATATTACACTCGTGACGAAAGTAGAATTTACAACTCTCGTGAACGTTTCACTCGAGTTGTAAAATGATCTACTTTCGTCACTTGTATAATAAATAACTATTATTTATATATTTGTAATATTTTATATTAGATTAACTATCTTACTAACAGTAATTGGTCCAGAATCTTGGCTGCATGTTTAACATAAGCCAATAAACTATCTCTCTAGTGGCTTCTCTCAGCGTTCGATATTTAGATGTTAAAGCAGTCATAAATGTTGTTATTTTGAGCAGGATTGAAGAATGTTATACAATAAATATTGCTAATCAATTCATTTATGTACGTTTGTTGTAATATACTCGTACATATTACTTATTAGCAGATTTCCCTTAAGGGAAATCAGCTTTTGAGGTTGTACTCATGGCGGAATTTTCGACATTTTTCTTCAAATGTCCATCGATCCTACCTAGTAGATGACGAAAATGAGGTCCGTTCAAAACTGTATATATATACATATATATATATATATATATATATATATATATATATATATATATATATATATATATATATATTGCTTGTTACCGCTCTAGCGGTCGCAATTTTTGTTTGATCCTTACCAAACTTCATATTTAAGCGTTTTATGTAAAAAGAAAGATCAAGTTCGTTAACGGCTGAAATCGGACCAGTGGGAGGGGGGGTTTAGAGGGGAGGATTTTCGAAAATTCGAAATATCTCCGTTACTATACGTCGGATCAAAAGATTGTATAGAACCAATCTTATTGCAAATTAAATTTAATATAAATAATGTTCTATACATTAATTCTCTATCTTGAATATTAACCGAGATATTTGCATTTGTATTCTGCGTGTGGTCACCAATAAATAGGCTATGTTCGGAGTTTCCGACGAGGTCTGGCGGCCGTTTCCATAACTATCGTCCCTCGTGAATAGGTTTAGAGGTTAGGTTAACTGTTTTTTGGGCTAGAAACTACTGGGTTATTACGCCCTAAATAATGTTTTTTAGGTTTAGAGGTTTCTTACTACTACAGTTGTTATTAGGCAGATTTCTCTATTGTAAAACTTCACGTGGGAAATCTGCTTAGTTTACGCAGCCCCTGCGTGACGTACTTTTATTGTTTCATAGCCATGCGATTACTTTTGTGTTTTTCGTCAACAATAAACCTCGACTCCCACACAACGGGTTTTCACACTGTCGTTGTTGATCTGTTTGTCATTCGAGTGGGAAATCTGCTTATTTTGATCTACCCGTGAGTGCCCGTTAGTTTCCTTATTTCTCCGGGTTCATTACTGTTCCAGGCCCTAGTAAAGATTTATCCCAAAACGTCACCATTCCTACTTCTATGTGTTGCGGGAATAGTATCTGTATCAATTAGGCATAGTCTCTCATTTTGTAATTTCAAGCTTCACGGAGTAGTGACTAATAAGTCCGTCACGCAGGGGCTGCGTTATCTTAGCAGATTTCCCACATGCGTCTCTTTTTGCATTTATCTCAAAACGTAAAGGTTCAACGAGAACAATATTTTGTATTTAGGCTTCAAAATGCTTCCTGATATAACCCTTTTTGTTAATATGGCATAAGTACCAGTTAGGGTCTATTGAATGCCAAAAACTATAAAAATGCAAATATCTCGGTTAATACTCATGATAATGAAAAAACGTACATAACAACATCTACAGAACAGTATATTCGCAATAAGATTGGTTTTATATAATTTTTCCATCCGACGCATAATAACGGAGATATTATGAAGTTTCAAAATTACCACCCTCTAAACCCCCTGGTCTGATTTCAACCATTAACGAACTTGACCTTTAGTTTCACATGAAACGTTTAAATATCGAGTTTGGTGTAGATCAAACAAAAATTTCGACCGCTAGAGCGTTTACAGACATATACAATTTTGAACGGACCACATTTTCGTAATCTCCAAACTCAGGTAGAAACGATGGGCATTTGAGGAAACTTTTCGAAAATCGCGTCATGAGTGTGATCTCTATAGATGATTCCCTTAAGGTAAATCTGCTAAAAGCATGTACTATCTCGATGAGGACTATCTACATCACCAAATTAAAAGGGAACTATAAAAAAAAATTGGAAATGCTCTTATTATATTTTCTGTAATCATTGAATAATGGTAACATTACTAAACTGAAATGAGTGAAGAAAGTGAAACATTTTGCAATAGAGTGAAGAAAGTAATAAGTTGCCTTCTTAATTAGTAATAAGTATAAATTAAAAAATTTTAAATTTAAAATTTAAATATAATAATAATTACCTTCCTCGTTTATAACCTGCACTTGTTTATAACTGCACTACTTCACAATCATCACTAGTTGTTTTATAACTATGCTTATAACCTTTCACAACCATGCTTATAACCTACCAACAACATACCATAATCTTCACAACATCCTAATTTTGTTCATATTCTGGTTAGATCTGATCATGTATTACACGATTACAGACAAAAATTAATATTCACTCGTGACGAAGTTCGCTTCGCTCGTGTGGGTAAACGTTTCACTTGAGTTGTAAAATGATCTACTTTCGTCACTTGTATAATAAATAACTATTCTATATCGCACTTCTTTGAAAAATTACAAGAAAACAGTTTTCACAAAATTTTTCAATTATAAAAAAATGAAATGTTTCTTGAAAAAGAAGTGACACATATCCCTGAGTATAGATTATACATGTGTATATATGATTAAAATTCCATGTCAGTTTAACACACCCATTTTACCTCAATACTTTTGAATTTACAAAAATTTGGTATCCTAGTAGTAGGTACCGCGAATAAGAAAAATATCAAATTTTAATTTTGCATTTCAAAGGGTTTCCGAAATACGGCTTCTTAAAGTTTTGATAAACGTCCTCAAAACCGCCCTATAAGCTGTTCTCATTGAGCTAGAAAAATGAGAGTGTTACCATTTTACTCTGCTAGTAATGCTCTTTTATAATGGCATGTAACCCATTATAAATTCGAAATATCTCCGTTACTATACGTCGGATAGAAAAATTGTACGGAATCAATCTTCTTGCAAATTAAAATTATTATAAATATTTTTATATTCATTTATTCTCTATCTTGAATATTAACCGAGATATTTGCATTGTATTTTTTCTGTGCGGCTAACGGACAATTGACTCTCCCGCCAAAAGCTAGTTCGGCCGCTCCCTAACTGCTCGGCTCTCGTGAAATTTCTCTTTTGTAAAACATCACGTGGGAAATCTGCTTAGTTTGGGCAGCCCCTGCGTGACGGACTTTTTTGTTATAAAACTAAACTTCTACTCATCGGATTTTGGTTTGGGAATAAATAGTCTGTATTCTATGTAATTGAGATCAATAGTGTGTCATATAACCACTTGGTTTATACATCCATTGATTGATTGGTTTTTCTTCCATTTTATATCGTGGTTGCTTTCATGGGTTAAAATTGAGACACTCTTTTGGCATTTGGTCAAACTGCTAATGGAGTTAAGGGATAAAAACGAATCAGCTACCAAGAATATAGTTACGTTTATGTCTGATTTGGTCATTGCGAAATCGCCTGATGATTACTTCTTAATTTCAGCTTAAAAAGAAAAATTTAACTGGCTTCTACAAGATATTCTATCATTTTTCAGGGAAATGTCTTTTGTTCGTCTAGCCACGATTTTCGAGTTTTATATACATTTCAAAGTCAGTCTAAACCCCTCGGAATTTATTCTTCTTTATATTTCTCATATGTTATTAATTAAATAATGGTTAATTTTGTGAAGTTAGACTCAGTAATTAATGTGTAGTTTGACCTCAGTCAGTTTTGAAAATCTTTTATAAGTATTCCTGTTTTAAGGGTTTTTCGTTTGAAGTGTAATATAAACAAAATTTCCTAGGTATTTAAGCTATACCACAAAGATCCTAAGAAATTTATCGTTTCAATGGCTTACAATTATAAATTATTGTATTTATGTAATTATAAAAATCTGTAATATCAAGAATCGACAGATTTTTATGAAGAAAATTCTTAGTTAGAATATGTTTTGATATTAAATTACAGAAGGTAAATAAATCTTGGATGTATGGAATGATTAAATGACATATTGTCAGTGATTTTCAACACATTATATGTTTTATCAAATACAACAATTTCATTTTGTCTAGGTGTTTTAAGTTTCTATTAAAAACAAATAAAAAATACACAAATCTCTATGCCAATTTAAAAACCAGATCCTCACCAAATGGAATCATTGACTAAGATAGTTATTCTTAGAATAAAATAATGACTCTGTTAGACGTTTATAGTAAGTATACATTTTATTTGTCATTATAGCAAATTCCCCTTAAAGGACTTCAGTTATGGAGTTTGTCCTCATAAAGTAATTTTCATTATTTTATTAAACGTCCTCCGATTCTATTATTGATTTTTCCTTCTTGAATTCTAACGTCCATTTTCCATAGAAACCTAGCCTGGGATGATAAAACTAAAGAGACTCAAGAACAAGAAGGAATATCAAAATTGAGCCTTAGTTAAATTCTTAAAATTTGTAAAATTAGAAAATTAGCTGATACGTTTGACTTAGATATCTCAAATAATGGTAACTTCCCATACATCATTTGCCGGGAGGCTGATAAAATATTAAGCTAATTTATTAAAAACTTTATAAAAAGAGCATATCAAACTACCTCTTCAAGTAGGTCATTCTTAATGGCACACTTAATGGTACAATATATTTCAACGAACAGTCACTATAACAACTCTTCTTGAAATTATTAATGTTTGAATAATTTTGAGTATCCAGTAAAGCTATATTTTATTTGTCAGAAAAATCTAGAATATTGAGTAAAAAACATGAACCTCTTTCAGGTTATAATCAAGCAAAAAACTACATATTTGTTTTGTTGGTTTTGCATCTCATATTCAGCGGCAATCTAAAAGCAAGATTTAAAATAAAAATGTAAGAGTTGTACATTTTTGGGTAATCTTAAATACCTCCTACATTAATCCTTTTTCAGTATTCAAAATACTATTGATCATATCTAATAATAACCGTCAATAATATTTAATCTTTATAAAGAAAGTATATTTAACAATAACGCATGAAGTATTGGAGAAATGAGGGTAATTTGCCCATTTTCCCCATTAGAGCATTTAAAAGCATTCGAAACCAAAACATTTAAAACACAGTATACAGTTTCTATAATTCAGTTGAAACTATTGGAAAGTATGCTAATAACTATGGTGTTGTTCCAAATGTTTGTTTTTAAAAAATTTTTTAACAAAATGGGTTATTACAGTCGAAAATGTTTTTATTCTTAAGGGGATTTATTTTCCTTGAATTATTTAATATATTCCACTTTGCTAATGTATGTATCTATGATTTGCAAAACTACTGAATCTATCATTACTCCTTATAGTTGTGGTTCATCCGTTGTCTGATTTCTATTGAAAAAAAATCTGATATGTGCCACATGGCTTCCTTGTACACCTGTTAAATTAAATAAATAAAGTGCTTCGTAGTAACTGAGTTTAAAAATATTTTATTTGAAAATGATTTACTATTTCTCGGTTTATATGCATCTGATCGAAAAATGTCATAGATAATTTATAGACTTTTTCATGATAAAGATCTTATGCAATTTAATTTTTTTTTAATTTCGCCCCCTTTATCGATTCCAATAAAAATGCGAGGTCCACAGTTAGTCGATTTTCCAATCCTAAATATTAAATTACAACATTCCAAAGCCCAAAGTAATTTTAGATACCTACAGACGTCTCGCAGAAAATAGTCGAAAGGTTCAAAGAAGGAAAAATATCATAGAACACAATTTATAGATCTTTTCGAGATAAACCAACATAGTTTCGATGCGAATGCTTTGTGTCACTAACGTACTCCAGCTCAGTCGATTTCAAAGATAAAAGGATCTACGCAACTAAACGTTAAAACTATATTAAATATGAAAAGAGTTAACGTATAGTCGGGTACTCCCCTTAAATGTGATAGGGGGGCTCAGGTTAGCCGTGTGAGTTAAGGCATTGGTATTAATCTACTCGATAAACCTATAGTTGTGAGTTCACTTCTTACGAGGGCAATCTGAATTTATATAGTGACGAACTCCTTTGTCCCAATCTGGATAGAAAATGGTAGCAAACTATAGTTAACACGTTCCAATTAGCCTAACTAAAAAGTGTGGACGTTAATAAACAACGTTATAACATTAAATATGAAAATTCAATGTTTTAAGGGTAGCCATTTTTGATGTTATGCTAGATTCGTACAAAAAAACACGCCGAAACTAGTCAAAACGTGTACAGAGAGTGTCAAAACGGAAAATAGCGTCGAAATTTGAAAACTAACGATTTTTGCGATCACAAGGACGCGTTTTTCGCACGCATCATTGAGTAAAATCCCAGAAATGTACTTGCCCCCTCTATTTCTCCATCACTTTAACATATGTTATACTATTTTCGCACAAATTTCATTTACTAGTGTTACGACTGATAAGACTCACCTATTGATAACGCTATCATCTCCTTATCAGGATTCGGCTGCAGTTTGAGGCCATCGACGAGCTGCCTTATAGGGTTGATGCTCCTTGTGGCCAGCGAGGAAGCCTTTACGTTCGACCAAGTTCTCTCTCCCATGTCTGACTGAGTTCTCCTCTGGATCCCGTCCTCCGTGCTACGATATACCTGTTCTCTTTTACGTAACTTGGGGGGTGGGGACTCAGGGTCGCTTGTTTGTCGCTCGCATTTACATTTTAGTATTTTTATTTTTTTTAATTTATTCATTTATTGCAGTTTATTTTGCTTTTGCTGAATGGCGAACCTCCTGACCGGTTTTATTCCGGTTTTCAAAGCTCTTCGGAAATACGAAAAAAAATAAATAGGTGATGAGTTACTTTTCCATTAGTTTCATCTGGTTATAGTTTGTTGCGCGTAAATTATCCTGACCTAGTATATTATTCGTGGGGGGGGACGTGTTGGCATGATTTTTATTATACATGATTGATATACCTTATTTACTACTATTGCAATAATAATCAATTAATAGAACATCACCTGTTCTCAACAAGTTAAGGATATTTAAACCAACGATTCGCCATTAATGGCACATTTTAAAGCAGAAGTACGACCATTTAAGCAGATTTCCCTCCAGGGGAATTTGGTTTTATCTTTACCAAACTCCATATATAAGCGTTTCATGCATAACTAAAGATCTAGTTCGTTAACGGCTAAAATCGGACGCGGGATAGGAGTGGTTTAGAGGTAGGAGGAATTTTGAAAATTCGAAATATCTCCGTTATTACAAGTCAGATCGAAAACTTGTATGTAACCAATCTTATTGTAAATTTAATTTCTTATAAATGTTGCTATATAAATATTTTATCTAATACGAATATTAACCGAGATATTTGGATATTATACTTTTCAGCCTTCTGTGGAACCCCACCCCTACTCATGTAACGAACGATAACAACAAGCTGTTATAACATGAACCTCAACATTCTAATTTAAAATACCAAATATTGTTTTCATAAACCTTTACTATGCGAGATAAATGCTAATTCGGTGTGTGATGATGTCATCAATTAAGGTTTTACATAATTATTATATATATTATATATATATATATATATATATATATATATATATATATATATATATAATTTTGGATGGACTTCATTTTAGCCATCGGGATCGCTGGACATATATCGAAAATCGTGTCATGAGTCCAACCTCTATAGCTGTTCACCCTTAAGGAAAATCTGCTACAAACCATTCGCAGAAGAATTATATTTTTTTTTTACGAAATGTATTTATTATTCAATTTCATTTTGTTAAGGAGATCTCACATGGTTAACCTAGATTGGTGTTTAGATTTCTTCACGCTCCGTCGGGCGCAGCTAGCCTGAGAGGCCAGGAAAACATACTTTTTGATACCACGCCTCATTCTGTTTCTCCTGTGAGGGGCCATTCCCAGTAGTTTCCTGATTTGTGTTCATGCTTAGAATCCCCTACTTTAGTCTATTGCCATCCTTCATCCAGACCGACTGGTCCCTAGGTGGCTTGTGAGGCCGACTGCGCCCAATTGCTCCTTAATTTCGAAGATGATTTTTTTTTTCAAGATATATCTATTGCAATCGTCCCTTTTACTAAGATTAATGCTATTCTATATGGAAGTTCGTCGATATCTTGAGAAATAAGTGCTAGTCTAACTCTGGCCTCTCAGGCCGAATGCGCCTGATCAATTTTACTTGTTTTAGTATAAGCTTCATTCTATTCTAATAAAAACAATATTTTACGTTATAAATATTATATTTGGTTTCCAAAGATCCTAGCGAAGTCTGTCCTTCCAGCGTTTTAAACCGAATGCGCCTATCGATTTTGATTCGTCCAGAGGTGCGCCCGTCGGAGGGTCATGGACAATAGGAAATTTATTTTGTTACGAAATCATTAAATAAAATACTTTGTCTCCTCCAGGCTAGAAAAGGAGCCCCTTAGACCCGTAGTTGCAACAAGTATAATATTAACTAACTTTAATTATATATATATATATATTTATATAAAATATATATATATATATATATATATATATAAATATTTAAATTGAAAATGCTATATCGTATGTTAGAAGAATACTTGGCCCCACCAATCTTAACATTACTACTTATCACACTAAACATCACTTCAGTTTACGCACTAATTAAATAAATAAAATTAAAATAATTAATGAAACATATTTTACTTTAATGCTTTTAGCATTCAGAATTAAAAATTTTACCACATTTGCATTTATAAAAGTCAACTTCAACTCCTGATTTTCTTTCTCAGGTCTTTATGATCTCTCTCTCTCTCTCGTCGTCCTCTCTCTCTCTCTCTCTCTCTCTCTCTGCTCTCTCTCTCTCTCTCTCTCCTCTCCGCTCATCTCTCCGTCTCTCCCTCTCTCTCATCTCTCTCTTCTCTCTCTCTCTTTCCCTCTCTCTCTCTCTCTCTCTCTCTCTCTCTCTCCTCTCTCTCTCTCTCTCTCTCTCTCTCCTCTCGTCATCTCCTTCACTCTCTCTCTCTCTCTCTCTCGAAAGGAAACAGTTACGGGAACGGCCCGAACTAGCTTTTGACAGGAAAGTCACGACCAGTCCCGAAGTTAGCCGATCTCATCCCAGAAGTTGAAAATAAAATGCAAATAATCTCGGTTTAATATTCAAGATAGGGAATCAATGTTTCATACAACATTATTTATAAGAACATTACATTTGCAATATGATTGGTTCGTATACAATTGTTCGATCGGATGCATAATAAAGGAGATATTAAGAATTTTCGAAATTCTCCCCCTCCCCCTGGTCCGATTTCAGCAGTTAACGAACTTAATCTTTCTTTATGTATAAAACGATTATATATCAGGTTTGGTACTATAAGACGAAAATTGCGGCCGCTAGAGCGGAAACAGGCATATATGTATATATATATATATATATATATATATATATATACACACACACACACACACACACACACACAGTTTTGGACGGACCTCATTTTCGTCATCTCCTGGGTACGATCGATGGACATTTGAAGAAAAATTTCGAAAATTCCGTCATGAGTACAATCTGAATAACTGATTTCCCTTAAGGGAAATCTTCTAAAATTTTACCACATTTCCATTTATCAAAGTCAACTTCAATTCGTGATTTTGTTTCTCAGGTCTTGATGATTTTCGCCAATTTTTTTCGTATATTGCCCAACAAAGTTAGATATGGGGTTTGTTTAAATTGTGTGTTAGTGGGATTGCGTGCATATATGCATGTTAAAACGAATATTATAATACGAATTTAAAATAATAAACCAATTGTAAGTGACAACATCTTCAAAGAAATGAGTTATTTGCTATGGAATATAAGTTTTCCTCTTATACTAGAGAGTTTGCTCTCTCTCCGGCTGTAGTTAGCTTTGAATACACATGTATTTAAATGTGAAATCGATTATTTTATTGAAGTATTATTCATAAGTCCATAAAATGTTTTTATGCACCACTGTTACTTCAGATTCTACGAAATTTCTTTTAACTGGCAAAACATTGTTAGAACAGGAAGTTTGAAAACATTATGCTTACTCGTGCAAAGTACAGGAAGTATTCTAATCACGAAAATATTGGGCTTTCAGATTTCAACGGATTTATCAGTTTGAATTTCCTTGAGTAGATTATTACCAGTTTTGGCGTGACGTGTGAACGTTACGTATGTCATATAACACGTAAACGTCGAGCCTCAGAGAGCTGAAATTAGTATTTAGTTCAAGATTAGACGTAAAAATCATCGATCTACAGTCAGCTGACTTAACCTGCTTCAGGAATTACAGTATCAATGACCTCCCAAATGCGTTGGGTTCGTTTCAACGAACTAAGATGGGGTGAGCTCTTCAGTGAAGTAAGTAAACAATATATAATAAAATTAAATAAATACATTATTTTAGTACATACATATAAATTTGGTAATGTAGCAATGAATTTTCATTGGGTTTTAAAAATTGATGTTATTATTTTTTTAAAAGGAGTGGCCCCTGAAGAGGTGACCGGTAAGCCATGAAACATGTAATTGTGAATTAGGTTTCCCAGGAAATAAAGGTGATTTTATTGGCGACCCTTAACATTAAAGTATAAAAAATATAGGAATATTGGATTCAGAATGAGAATATTTATATATAAATAAATAAGTGGTTTTAAACGGAACTCATTTTCCAAGGGGGGTGTTGGAGAGGCGAGACAGAAAAGGGGCTGTAGAAATGATGATATTATTGAAAAGAGACAAAGAGTGGGGTAGAGAAGATGAAGGGAAGAATAGTTAGGAAAGAAGGATGATTTGTTTGTGAATAACATAAAGTATGAGAGAGAGATATGGGTCAGAATGAGAAGAATTAAATAAAAAAGAAATGAGTGTTGAAGAACGTCATTTCAGGGGGTGAGGAGAGGCGGAGAAGAGGAGGAGAGGAGAGAGATAGAGTGGACTAGAGAGAGAGAGAGGAGGAGAGAGAGGAGAGGGAGGGAGAGAGAGGGGTGAGGGAGAGGATAAAGAAAGAGGGTAGAGAAGAGGTGAGGAAGGGAGAGGGGAAGGGGGAAGACAGTAGTAGAGATAGATGCTTAGAGCAAAAGGAGGGTGAAGAGAGAGAGAGAGAGAGAGAGGGGGGTAGTGAGAAGGATGAGAGAGAGTGAGAGGGAGAGGGGTAGAGAAAGAGGGTGAGAGAGGTGAGAGGGAAGGTAGAGAAAGAGGATGTGATGGAGGGGGAGAGGGGTAGAGAAAGAGAAAGAGAGAGAGAGAGAGAGAGAGAGAGAGAGAATGAGAGAGAGAGAGAGAGAGAGTTTGGAGGTAGTGAATGAGTGGAGAGAGGGTGAGAGGGGGAGAGGTAGAGAAAAGAGAGTGCGAGTGAGTGAGAGAGGGAGGGGTAGAGAAAGAGGGTGGGATAGAGGGGGCAGGGTAGAGAAAGAGGGTGAGGGAGCGAGAGAGAGAGAGAGAGAGAGAGAGAGAGAGAGGATAGGGGGGGTAGTGAATGAGGATGAGAGAGAGTGAGAGGGGGAGGGGTAGAGAAAGAGAGTGAGAGAGGGAGGGGTAGAAAAAGAGGGTGGGTTAGAGGGGGCAGGGGTAGAGAAAGAGGGTGAGAGAGAGTTAGAGGGGGAGGGGTAGAGAAAGAGGGTGAGTGAGAGTAGGAAGGGGTAGAGAAAGAGGGTGAGTGAGAGTAGGGAGGGGTAGAGAAAGAGGGAGAGAGAGAGTGAGAGAGGGAGGGGTAGAGAAAGAGGGTGAGTGAGAGTGAGAGAGGGAGGGGTAGAGAAAGAGGGTGGGATAGAGGGGGCAGGGGTAGAGAAAGAGGGTGGGATAGAGGGGGCAGGGGTAGAGAAAGAGGGTGGGATAGAGGGGGCAGGGGTAGAGAAAGAGGGTGAGATAATGGGGGGAGGGGTAGAGAAAGAGGGTGAGATAATGGGGGGAGGGGTAGAGAAAGAGTGTGAGAGAGAGTTAGAGGGGGAGGGGTAGAGAAAGAAGGTGAGTGAGAGTGGGGAGGGGTAGAGAAAGAGGGCGAGAGTGAGTGAGAGAGGGGGTAGGTGTCAGGACATTCTCCTGAAACGGGACTAGTCAAGAGATCACACCGGATCTTGGGTTTTTTTTGTGCAAAACGTATCGAACGCACCCTCTTAAGGGAGATCAGCTGTTGAGATTGTACGACACGATTTTTGATATTTGAAAATGTTCATCGATCATAGTAGGAGATGACTAAAATGAGGTCGGTTCGAAACTATATATATATATATATATATATATATATATATATATATATATATATATATATAAACTGCTCAAAAATGAATAGGGATATTGGCTGTTTTGTGGTATGTATGGGGCCTAGCATATTTTTTTTTATTATTATTATAAATATCATTAATATTTATTAGAAATTATTGTATTTTTCCACCCATAAAAAAGTAATTTAAATAAAATTAATAGTATAATAAAAAATAACCAAAATCCCTATTCATTTTTGAGCAGGATATATATATACATTGCCCTGTCTGGGTACGAAATACCCATATGTGATTTAGTAGAAAGCAGAGCTTATCAATAAGCAGCTTGAATATCATATCAACTGCTATAATTCTATTTATTGATGCCCATGTTGTGCTACTATGGCTAATTGGCCATAGTAGAATGGGACTTAGGATTTCAATTCATGAGCACGACACTAAATATATTCCAATCGCCCAGGTGAGAATCAATCTCACGCCTTTAGGTTTACCAAGTGAGATTAAGACCAACGCCTGACCTCACAAGTTAACCTGAGACCTCATACCGGTATAAACTTCTAACAATTTACATTTACTTGATGCTTAAAATACTCAAAAACCCTTAGCACTTTGTATATAAGACTCTCTTTACCATTAATATTTTGATAACAATGGTTTGTGTATAAACTAATAAAAAGTCCGTCTCGCTGGGGCTGCGTAATCGAAGCAGAGTTCCGCTGTGAAGTTGTACAATGGAGAAGTCTGCATTCTGGTAACACAATACCACCTTGATTAGATAATGAGAAATCTTTCAGTTAATTAAAATAAATACCCAACTGAAACGGCTTCTGAATTGTAAGAATAATTTATATTTTAATAACTCAAATTTTAGTAGTCCAAGAACTAAAGAAGGGGGGGGGGGCGGATGAACAAAACGTATTTGCATAAATCTCACAAAGTAAGGAAGGTAAGGTAAGGTTAAAAACGCCAGGTTAGAAGAAGCTTCCGCCTGAGCCGAGAAATGACGAAGATGGCCGACATAATCCGAACTATACCCCACCACAGACTTCATAAAAATGCAAATACCTCGGTTAATAATCAAGATAGAGAATAAATGTATATAACAATATTTATAGTAAATTTAATTTGCAATAAGATTGGTTCTGTACAATTTTTCGATCCGATGCATAATAACGGAGATATTTTGAATTTTCGAAAATCCCCCCCTTTAAACCCCCCTCCCTCTGGTCCGATTTCAGCCATTAACGAACTTGATCTGTCTTTTTACATAAAACGGTTAAATATCGAGTTTCGTAACGATCAAACAAAAATTGCGACCGCTAGAGCGTTAACAGACAAATATATATATATATATATATATATATATATATATATATATATATATATAATTTTAACGGACCTCATTTTCGTCCTCCTGGGTAGGATCGATGGACATTTGAAGAAAATTTGTCGAAAATCGTTTCATTAGTACGACCTCAATATTTGTTTTCCCTTAAGGGAAATCTGCTAAAAACTAAAATAGTTATGTAATGAGAAAACTTCTATCGTACCGAAATCAGCTTAAGAAACATAAAAAGTCCCTGCGTGACAGAGCTACGTAAACTAAGCAGATTTCCCTCGTAAAGTTGTAACAATAGATAAATCTAAATACCGATAAAAACAGTAGTAGTAAGGAATGTCTAAACCTATTCGCGAGGGATGAACAGTTAGAGAAACGGCCGCACTAGCTCTCGGCGGAAAGTCCCGTACGTAGCCGACTCCTGCCGACCACACACACAATAGAAATGCAAATATCTCGGTTAATATTAAGTGACAGAATAAACACAGAACTATATTTATAGTAAACCTTCGACGTGGAAGAATCATTGATTTTATGCAATGTTTCGATCCGAAGCATAACAACGGAGATATTTTCTGTTCACACCCCCCACCTTCCACTAGTCCGAATAAGACCAATACTGTAATTGACATATATCTGACATATAAACGTATTAAACTTGAGTTTGGTAACGATCAAACAGTTTACTATTTCTAGTACTATAATTTAACTGGTAAATACAAATATATACTTTCATCTATATTTACTTTGTGACATATATGCAAATACGTTTCTGTGACCTCATTTTAGTCATCACCTGGGTAGGATCGATGGACATCTGAAGAAATTTTTCAAAACCACCCCTCCCACGTCTTTTGTTCTTGAATTCATCAAATTTTATTGATTAAGATAAAAAATATTCTGGTTCATTATATATTACAGCACAGCACTGGCTATAGAAAAATAGTTTTCAATTAAATGAATATGTTATATTCAGATATATTTGAGAATTTATTTTCCTTTCAGGTCTAGATTATTTCTATCTGTCCAGCTCTCAGAGGTTGGCTGGGCTGTTTGTTCACAATTCAGACGTTTTCTATTAGGAGTTTATTAAAACTGACTGAAAGATTTCTTATTACCGTTTGTAGTTATTCACTTATCCACGGTAGTGTTAGGTGTTTGTTACCGGTATGTAGATTTATCTACTGTAAAACACCACGAGGGAAATCCGCTTAGTTTACGCAGCCCCTGCGTAACGGATGTCTGTAATATCTCGAGTACACTTGACAAAGTGCTATCTGGATTTGCAACACCTTCAGCTCAAGCCTTGTGCAGTACCCTTCCGGCCTGAATGACGTCTTCAGAATTCACCCATATTTCCTCTAATGTTATGATTAAATAGAGTAGGGGACAGAAGATGGCCTCAACAAGGCCAACCGGTTGCCGAAAACCTACCACGAGAACCAAATCTTGTATTATTTTCTCTTGTATTACACAACGTTCTTCACACAAATTCAATATGCTCTGGAGGTATTGTATCTTAAGCGGTATATCCATTCAATATACTATTTAAATTATAAAATAAATTATAGATTATAAAATCTGGGTTTAATTACGAAATCTCTGATAAACAATGGACAAAAAGTCTGTTACGCAGGAGCTGCGTAAACTAAGCATATTTCTCACGTGAAGGTTTACAATAGATAAATCTACATACTGGTAACACCAACGTGAATATTGAGAAATAAATACAAACGCTAATGAGAAATCGTTCAGTCAATTCACACGTTAATAACCTCTACAACGGTAAGCGTCCGAATTTCAAATACCAGCCCAGCCAACCTTTCAGGCCGGAATAAATAGATAGAATTATTCTAGACTGGAAAGAAAAACAATTAATGACATATATCTGAATATAACATATTAATTTTACTGAAAACTATTTACTATAACTAGTGTTGTAATTTATACTGAATCAGAATAGTTTTTATTTCAATCACGCGAATTTTAGATATCCAAGTACAAAAGAAGGGGGGCTCAACAGAACGTATTTGCATAATCTCACAAAGTAAAAATTCAAAGAAAACCATATTTAGTGTTTAACACTGGAATGAAGTGGTTCATAACATAACAGCTTATTATTAATAGAGCATGAGTAGAAGTGATGGTATACTAAAAGCCGGAAACTATAAAATCCAAGTATCTTGGTTAGTATTCATGATACAGAAAATATGTATATAATAGCATTTATAGATCTTGAAATTTGCAATAAGATTGAATCTATACAATTTTTCGATCCGACGTATAGTAACGGAGATATATCAAATTTTCGAAATTTCCCACTCTAAGCTCCCTTCCCACTTGTCCAATTTTAAACATTAACGAACTTGATCTTTCTTTTTTTACATATAACGATTAAATATTAAGCTTTGGTAACGATCAAACAAAAATTGCGACCGCTAGAGCGTTAACAGACAAATATATAGATTTAATTTCGAACGATACCTCATTTTCGTCATCTTCTGGGTCGATGGACATTTTAAAAAGCTTTTCGGAAATCGCGCCATAACTACAATCTCAATAGCATATTTCCCTTAAGGGAAATCTTCTAAAAGGGATTGAAAAGTTTGCGTTGCGCCTTCCAATCTTTCAAAACTAAACAAGCAATACAGCCAACAATTGCTCAAAAGGCCTATTGAAAATATTACACGGCGCTCATCGTCTGGCTGTGTCCTTGGAAATGTCTGTCCATATGTGTATTCGTCTATAGATTCGACCTTCAAGAACAGATACGGCCGACCTTCAATGTCACGCCATCTGAAATATTGTCTACTGGTTCTACACTCAAAATTAAATAAGGCCTATATATATAGTAAATGCAGTGCTATTTAGAAAGTTTAGCGATTCTCTAGACTAGCAATTTATACACTCAACCGCAAAAAAAACCAGACACTTAGATTTAGTCTTATAATTTTGTTAAATACTTAATATATATGTATATTAATCATTTTAATTAAAATAATTGGTTAATCTATAGGTTATTTAAACAAAATCTTCCAAAAGTGAATAATTTTTGTTGATTATTTACACAAAAATACAAAATAAAAAAAAATAAAAAGATAAATTAACACATTTAAAAAAAAAAATTATTCTTCATTTTTATTACAGTGAATGGTAGACTTCGCCAAGCGTTTCGGCAATGTAATGTAAGCTCAGGCCTTCCATCTAAGTTTGAAAGACCCATTATTCTGGACACGAAATAAAAATAAAACATTTATTAAAGAAAATGCTTGGTTAATAAATAAAGATGTTTAAATGTGCAAAAAACTACTTACAGTTTAGAATAGATCAACTTCACGACAAATAAATGTAATTTGAGTTTTTTCTAATTGTTTACTAATCCTGAAGGGATTAGTTCAATGGACTTAGACTCTAAATTCTCTGTAATATAGAATACCCACATAAAGTAAATTGCTGAAAATTAGCTTTTAATACGACAAAAATGAAGTGTCCGGTTTTTTTTGCGGTTGAGTGTAGATCATTAAATTTGCAAATAAGACAGGTTCTATACAAGTTTTCGATCCGACATAATGCGTTTAAATATCGAATTTGGTAACGACCATATAAGAATCGCTACGACTAGACGTTTACAGAAAATATACGCGTTCATATATAAAACAATATTGAACGACTTCATTTTCGTCATCTCTTGGGTATGCTCGCCGGATATTTTAAGAAATATTTCGAAAACACCATCATGACTAAAGGAACCTTGCGATACTGGATTCGATCCGATATCTGGTATCGATACCATACTGGTATACAAGTATCGATACTTCGATAATATCGCATTAAAAGTATCGATACCAAAGGTATCGGTATCGAAACACCTCTGATTATTAAATCAGGTTTTTTAGAAAAAAAATTGTGATTTATTACTGTTATAAAACGTTAGTTTTATCTCTTTAAAAACGTTTTCTTGCTTCTTAAAATAAAAAATATAAAAAAAAAAATTGTTTCATTATGGAAATTGATGAAGAATGTAGGTAATCCTCAATTGGCGGTTATCCTTTATCCCCTGCCTTTGAAATATCGTACTACGACATAATTTGATTTATTACTCATTATCATGTATTTTATTTACTTTAAATTCGAAATTTTTATTAATTTACTTTTAATGTAATTATTTGATATTAAATTATCAAACGTGCAATACCGATACTCATCTTTTTGTTGCGATACCGATGAAATATCGGAAGCAAAGTATCGATACCAATACTCCTAGTATCGAAACAAAAGTATCGATACCTACCCATATCGGTAGTATCGCAAGGTCCCTAATCATGAGTACAACGTCTATAGCTGATTTCCCCTAAGAGAAATCTACTATTATATAAAATAGGGGAAAGATTCTATTAATGCCAGATGGTTTATATACATTCTGATATATATAATTCTGTATATATATATATATATATATATATATATATATATATATATATATATATACAGTTTTGAACAAACATCATTTTCGTCATCTTCTAGGTAGAATCGATGGACATTTGAAGAAAACTTTCGAAATTTGCGTCATGAGTACGACCTCAATAGCTGATTTCTCTTAAGGCAAATTTGCTAAAATGCAAAGAATCGATCGATTAATAAGTTTTTAACTAGCAATAATCGCACCTCAGTAGACCTTCATTGGTTAATAATCAAGATATTGAAAAGACGCAAATAACAACATTTATACGACATTCTTCTTCTGTAAACCTACTTTCTGCTCCAGCGGTCTTCTCCTCACTCTTCATTCTGCTAATTTACGGTAGCTCTGCGGCTGCATTCTTCATGATATACATAGCCACTACTGCCGATCCAGATGGGGTCTAAATGATCATGGTGGATTATAGAACACCCTATATGCAATGAGATTGGTTCAATACACTTTTTTGATACGACGTATAATAAAGGAGATATTTTTAATTTTCGAAATCCCCCACCCAAAAAAAAACCCGTTAGCCGTTAAGGAACTCGATCTTTAGTTTTTCAAAAAACGTTTAACCCTAGAACGGTAGTGATATTATTTCCCGCTTAATGGTACTGATACGTAAATTTTACGTGTGCAACTGGTAATTGGTGAAATTATTCAAAAATTTTTAATGTTTGGGACTATTTTTTTATTTTATTAAAAGATACACTTTTCTTTAACTTATATCTAAGTTAATATCTAATAATGTGCACGGCAATACTTTCAGGAGCTTGGTTCGAAACACGTTCCGGAGGTTGTGTGCTCCATTCATATCCATTCTTACCAAGGACTACCCCACCTTCTACATTTATTGTAACTGGTCTGTCAATATTGTGTGGTTTTAGAGGTTTTAGGTTTTTTTAGCCTCTGTATTTCTTCTCTTTCTACGATTGCCTTGATGTTTTCTAAAATTTGCTCACTCTCATCGCTATCTAGCCCACTCTATATTGCAATCATTTCCGAAGGCTCAACCTCCTCATCACTTGGAGAATACTCCGGATCATCATCGGATTATCAATATCCATCTATTTCATAATTGTCATTTTCCCCATCTGACCCATCGGAGAGTTCTTCCAACAAATTTCTTCGTCCGTTGACATTTTTTTCTCCATTTTTCAGAGACTATAAACAGATTATTATTATTATTTATATTCTCTCTATACATCATTGTTCTTTTTTATATTAAAAAATAAAAGTTAAAAACATTAAAAGAAAATAAATTAGAATATAAAAATAAATTGGAAGAAAATAAATTGAGAATAATATTAACTAAGTTATAGCGTAAAAACCGGTTATTAGTAGCGATACGTAAATTTTACGTGCCATAAAGTTGCGGTTAATAGTATTGATACGTATATATTAAGTGTAGTTTTTATTTCAAAAAATAGTATTGGACGAGTGGGAAGGTTCACTTAGCTGCACTTGGCGGAGGTGAAGGCCGAACTGTGGGAGGGCTCATAGCTGAGGGGTGGGGGTGGGGGGGGGTCGTTAACGGCCCTTTGATAACAGTTCAAACCAGATCATACGTAATTTTTACGTTCACTACTATCCTAGGGTTAAATATCAAGTTTGATAAGTATCAAACAAAACTTAACAGACAAATATATATTTATACTAGCGGACCCGGCAGACTTTGTCCTGCATGATATTTCAAACGATTAGGATATTAACTTTAATAATATTATGTTTAAAACAAAAACTGTTTTTAATAACACAAAAAACAACTTCTGTTATGTGCACGTTTGCCTTAAAATAATAGAAAATGAAATACTGCGAATATTTTATTCAGGGGAATCTAAAAAACTTAATATAGCTTATAATCATGGAACAACTAATGCTAATTCACATATCGAGTTTTGTTAAGTTCGGTTCAATCGTTGGTGCCCAATAAAATTGTTGACTCCCACTTTACTTTTTATCTCGTTTATACTTTGTTATACGACAAAAGTGAATATAACAAAGGTTTCTCTAAATAACAACATAAACAACTTTTAACCTGTGTATATTTGCCGAAAAATCAATAGGAAACGAAATATGACTATTTTTAATTTTAGGCCTCCCGTACGACCCCCAATCCTGCTCCATCTGCCGGGCTGATTTGTGACGCTAAATCTTCCAGGGCGTCACCCAAACACGTACAAAAAAAGTCCGTCACGCAGGGGCTGCGTAAACTACGCAGATTTCCCGCGTGAAGTTATACAATAGAGAAATCTCCATACGAAAGCCGAACAGTTACGGCAAAGGGCCGAACTACTTTTTGGCGGGAATCTCGAAACGTTCGTTATCGGCCCAAATTGAATAAAAATTCAAATATCTCGGTTAATATGCAAAATTGAGAATAAATGTATAATAACAATATTTATAGTAAATCTAATTTGCAATATGATTGATTCTATACAATTTTTCGATCCGACGTATAGTAACGGAAATATATCAAATTTTAGAAAATCCTCCCCTCTAAACCCCCCCCTCCCACTTTTCAGATTTCAGCCATTAACAAACTTGATCTTTCTTTTTACATGAAACGACTAAATATCGAGTTTGGTAACGATCAAACAAAAATTGCGACCGCTAGAGCGGTAACAGACAAATATATAGATAGATAGATCTCTCTCTCTCTCTCTCTCTCTCTCTCTCTCTCTCTCTATATATATATATATATATATATATATATATATATATATATACAGTTTTGAACGGAACTCATTTTCGTCATCTACTAGGTAGGATCGATGGACATTTGAAGAAAAACTTCGAAAATTCCGTCATGAGTACAACATCAATAGCCGATTTCCCTCAAGGGAAATCTGCTAAAAATTCATTCACATCGGTCCAGCCGTTTAGGAGGAGTTCATGACTTACACACGTACAATAGAATTATATATATAAAGATATAAGTAGATAGATAAGTACATAAAATATTATAGGTATATAAAATATTATAGATAGGTATATAAAATATAACGGACCTCACCTCTGATAGGATCAATGGACATTTGAGGAAACATTTCGAAAAAGGCGTCATGAGTACGACCTCAATAGCTGATTTCTCTCAAGGGAAATATGCTAAAAGCGAACGTTAATAAATAACATTATTTTTTTAAGTAGTCATGGTTACTTAGTAAAAATTATTTTATGTAGGTTAGCTTAGCATTAAACCGTAGTATTTTTTTTTTCTAAATTTTTTATATTTTATACTTTAGGCCCGTAAATTTACAAAATTTAAGTTTTAAATTATGACAGAAGAAGGAAACACCAACGAAAGCCAAGAGAAAAAGGAAGAATCTGGAGGGAATGATTCAGTGATAAGAGACTTATACATTGGCTCAGCTAAAGAACTGATAACAAATCTTATTGACCCAAGCGGTAAGGTGGGAAAACGTTCGGCTTGTAATCAAACGAATGTTGGTTACGCACAACCTGCATGTAATTCGGTTTATATATTGAGTTCACAACAGGTTGCGTAAACTAACCAGATTTCCAGTTCGGTGAATGACTCATTCGTGATCTCATCTCAAAATATGATCTCTATTTCTAAGTTAAAAAGTCCGTCACGCAAGGGCTGCGTAAACTAAGCAGACCCCCCTCCCCGAAGTTTAATAATAGATAAACATACATACTGCTAACACAACTCCACCGTGAATATTAAGTGAATAAATACAAACGGTAATAAGAAATCGTTCTCCTCCCTTTCCGGCGGGAAGCGTCTCAAATGTAAACAAACAGTTCAGCCAACATATTAATTTTATTGGAAACTATTTACTATATCTAGTACTGTAATTTAGAATGAATTAGAATAATTTTTATCTCAACCAATCAAATTTTTTGAATTCCGAGAATTTAAGACGGAGGGGGGAGGTCACTAGTACATATTTGCATTTATCTCGTATAACAAAGGTCTCTGGAAAATAATGTTTGCCATTTAAGCTTCAAATAATGTGGATTGTTATATAACAGAGTCTGGTTTATGTAACAAAAGTAGAAGTGGGGTTTACTGATGGCTGAAAACAAAAAATGCAAATATTTCGGTTAATGTTCAAGATAAAGAATAAATGTATATAACAATATTGGGGCTCAGGTTAGCCATGCGAGTTAAAGCGTTAACCTTTATCTCACATTGTAAACCTAGAGTGGCGAGTTCGATTCTTGCCTGGGCAAAGGAATTTTTTTAGTGACGAAATTCATTAAATAACGTCCTAAAATCCCACCCTGGCTAGAGAAGGGTGGTAACCTGTAGATAACCCGTTCCGATTAGCCTAAGTTGCAAAAAGTGGACGTTAATAAAAAAATATGTAAATATATAACAATATTTATAGTAATTTTAATCTGAAATGAGATTCATTTTATACATCTTTTCGATCCGACGTATACAAACAGAGATATTTCGATTTTTCGAAATTCTTCCACTATAAACCCCCCTCCCTCTGGTTCCATTTGACCCGTTAACAAACTTTATCTTTCTTTTTACATGAAACGACTAAATATCGAGTTTGGTAACGATTAAACAATAATTGCGACAGCTAGAGCGGTAACAGACAAATATATAACGCACCTCATTTTCGTCATCTCCTGGGTAGGATCGATGGACATTTGAAGAAAAATTTCGAAAATTGCGACATGAGTACGACCTCAATAGCCGATTTCCCTTATGGGAAATCTGCTAAAATCCGACAAGTAGAAGTGGGGGAAGGGAGGGGTTACTGAAGACAACATAGTACGAATAACTCGGCTTAATATTTCATTTACGAGATTCTATAACATTTTTTTAAACAACACAATGCAAAGAAAATATGTTGAAATCTTGAATTCCTTTCTCCTCTAAACCTACTTATTCCAAGTAAACTTCTAGCCATTAACAAATATTATCTTTTTTGGTTATTGGAAAAGTTAAATATCGGGTTTGGTATAGCTCAAGTAAACGTTTTCGGATCAAGTACGTAAAATGTTAATCATAATTCGTATGTTGCTGGATGTGGTAGTGTTGATCTGAAAAGCAGGTCTTAATTTAATAACAATAAGTACAAGGCCTTTCGGCACTAACGTGCCATCATCAGGTGCTAACAGGCAAACAAAAAAGTCCGTCGCGCAGGGGCTGCGTTAACTAAGCAGATTTCCCACGTGCGTCACGTTTTTGAATTTATCTCAAAAATTAAAAGTTCAATGAGAACTATATTTGGTATTTAAGCTTCAAATAACATGCTTCATAACATAATAGAATACTGTTATATGAGATTTTTAGCACATTTCCCCTAAGGGAAATCAGCTATTGAGGTGGTACTTATGACGCGATTTTCAAAACATTTTATCTTCAAATGTCAAATGAGATGACGAAAATGAGGTACATTCAAAACTGTGTATATATATATATATATATATATATATATATATATATATTTGTCTTTTTCCGCTCAAGCGGTCGCAATTTTTGTTTTATCTTTACCAAAATTGATATATAATCGTTTTATACATTCATCATACATTATATATAAAAGACAGATCAAGTTCGTTAACGGACTAGGGGGAGGGATTTTCGAATTTCAAAATATCTCCGTTATGATGCATCGGATCGAAAAATTGTATAGAACCAATCTTATTTCAAATTAAATTTACTATAAATATTGTTATATACATTTATTCTCTATTTTGAATATTAACCGAGATATTTGCATTTTTATGAAGTCTGTGGTCGGGTATAGTTCAGATTAGGTCGGCCATTTTCGTCATTGCTCGGCTCAGGTGGAAGCTTCTTCTAACCTTACCTGTCGTTTCTAACCTTACTTTACCTTCGTTACTTTGTGAGATTTATGCAAATAGGTTCTGTTCATCTGCCCCCCCCCTTCTTTAGTTCTTGGACTACTAAAATTTGAGTTATAAAAATATAAATTATTCTTACAATTCAAAAGCTGTTTCAGTTGGGAATTTATTTTAATTCACTGAAAGATTTCTTATTATCTAATCACGGTTGTACTGTGTTACTAGTATGCCGATTTCTCTATTGTTATACTTCTTAGGGGAAATGTGCTTAGTTAACGCAGCCCCTGCGTGCTACTAAATAGTTTGTACCGAGTCTGTGATTTGTTTATTCTAACAATAAACAATATAAGTAAATACCTCTTTGTACAATATCTCTGTTATATTCGTTCTCTGTGAACAATGTTTCTGTAATATTTCAGATAAAGAGCTCTGTACACTATGGCTAGACTTCATAATGGTTAATATAGGCAAAGTACCAGTCATTTTTGACTACTTGAAACTATTCCTGTTCTCACTCCACCAACCAGAAAGAATGCCGCCATTCGATGAACTACCACCAGCAATTGACAGCATTCAAAACACGGAATTTGACGTACGTACGTATGCCACTCGTTAACATCTCTAATTGTACTGTAGTTTGAATATGATGTAAATTAAGCTTAAGGATTAGCCGTTATTCAAAATTAACACATGGACACTTAACGGTTAAATTCGAAAAACCACTGTTCGAAACGTGTAATGTTCGTCTTACCATAAACCACCAATAGACTGACTCCAGAAAATGTGTCAACTATGACATGCCAAATGATACTGCAACTATGAACTGCCGAGTGATCATGACCTATATATATCCGCCATACTCACACATTTACAAGACAGGAAAAGTGGGAATGAAATGGATAAAAATAAAATTGCAATTTGGGAATATCATAATAATGTCAGATTAACTTAACCAGCTAAATGTTTTCCCTGAAGGGAAATCAACTATTGAGATTGTACTCATGACACGATTTTTGAAAAATTTCCTCAAATGTCCATCAACCCTACCCAGTAGATAACGAAAATGGTGTCTGTTCAAAATTATAAGTATATAACTAGTTAAGGTACCCGGCTTCGCTCGGGAATTCATTTGAGGTTTAATGATGATGGTATTTTTTTGGCAAGACTTTACTTTCCACAATATTTTAACATTTTCCGATGTATACCCGTCGTTGTCGTGGATTTGTTAATAATAAAATTATTTGTTATGTAAGGCTTCACTTTCCACAATATGTTTATATTTCCCGTCTCCTGTGCATGTAGTTTTTTTTTTTTTAAATATATAATTCTTAATCGTATAAAGTAGTTTGTCTGCCAAACTTCCTTTCCCTTGATACGTTAGAAAGACCAACAGTGACTGAAAACCGAACAGAAAATGTAATATACTGCGAATTTTTATTTTAGTTCCTCTTATAACCCCTTCCCCTCCCGTTTGAATCTAAAAAAATTAATATAGCTTATAATCGTTTAAGAATTAATGCTAATTAACATGCCGAATGTTGTTAAGTTCCATTTAATTGTTAGAGCCCAATAAAACTGTCGGCTCCCGCTTTGCTTTTTAGTGTATATATCGTTTATGCTTTGTTATAAAACAAAAGTGAATATGATAAACATTACTTTAAATAACAATATAAACAGCTTTTGTAATGTGCATAATTGCCGAAAAACCAATAGGAAGCGAAATATCACTATTTTTAATTTCAGGCCTCCCTTACAACCCCCACTCCTGCTCGTCTCTAGAAATAATGGTACAGCTTATTATCATGAAGGTGTTAGTGCCAATTCACATACGGAGTTTTGTTTAGTTCGGTTGGGTCTTTGGTACAAAATAAAATTGTTGATTCCTGTTAAAGTTTATAGCGTATAACTCATTTATATTCCGCATACGGCAAAAGTGTATATAAAAAATGTTACTCTAAATAAAAAAATAAACAACTTTTGTAATGTGCATATTTGCCAAAAAACTAATGGAAACGAAATATCGCTAATTTTAATTTCATGCCTCCCTTACAACCCCCACTCCTGCCCATCCCTAGAAAAGTTGATATTGCTTATCATAATTAAGGCGTCAGTGCTAATACACATACCGAGTTTTATTTAGTTCGGTTGAGTCTATTGAGCCAAAACAAATTGTTCACTTCCGCTATAGGTTTTAGAGTATATCTCGTTTGTAATTCGGTATTCGAAAAAAGTGTATATAACAAAAGTTACTCTAAATAACCAAATAAACAACTTTTCTTATGTACATATTTGCCAAAAAACCAATAGGAAACGAAATATCGCTATTTTTAATTTCAGGCCTCCCTTATAACCCCCATTTCTGTTCGTCTCAGAAAAAATTAATATAGCCTAAAGTCTTAATTGGGTTAGTAGTAATATACATACCAAGTTTCATAAAATTCGGTTCAGCCGTTTATGCGTGAAAAGGTAACAAACAAACAGACCCCAAAGAAACAAAATGAAGTTATGGTGTCTATGACTTGTGAAACGAAAAGATATCGTGAAGTTTCGCGAAAAAAATCAATGTACAGACCGAGGTTACAAATTATATATATATATATATATATATATATATATATATATATATATATATATATATATATATATATAATAATAAATATATACGTATGGTTCCCCTTAAGGTAAATCAGCTATTGAGGTTGTAAGCATTAGGTAATTTTCTAATATACCTCAAATCTCCATTGATCCTACCTCAAAGATAATGAAAATTTGGTTTCTGCTGCCCCTCTAGTGGTGGAAATTTTTATTCGATCGCTACCAATCTCGATACATAAGCATTGTATGTAAAACTAAATATCAAGTTTGAAGATTAGGGGGGAGGGGGTTAGATGGAGAAGGAATTCCAAAATTCAAAATGTTTCCCTTACTATCAGTCCTTGTATTTTGTACATTTCGTCATCAATCAAGATTTTACTCCTTTACTCAAAAACGTTTATTTGATTTATCCCATGCTCAATATTTAACTCTTTCATTCTAGACTGAACATCATATTCCTCAGTGGCTGAAATCGGTCTAGGGGAGAGGGGGTTAGTGGCAGGGGGAATTCGGAAATACAAAATATGAGGCAGATCGAAAAATGTTGTAGAACTAATCTTGTTAAACTATTGATGTTAAATACATTTTCATCGTAACAAAAATAAAGTGAGACATTCATATTTTCTCGTTTTCAGTCTTCAGTAAACCCCCACTTCTTCGAATCGGATTTAGGTTTAGAAAGAGAGTTTATACGGTATGTCACCCAGCCCACTGGAAATCTGTATTGCGACGTAACCAACAGTGAGAGCATTTAAAAATAGTTATTATACAAAGTGTAACTAGAGATTAAATTCTCTCGGAAAGTGAAACGTTTCACACTGTAAAGCGTGTCACTGTGGTATAGAGGTAACACAGTCTCAGGAGTTCTTGAATCGTGTAATACATGATCAGATCTAACCAGGTTAACGAAATTAGGATGTTGTGAAGATTATGGTTATAAGCGGTAGTTGTACTGGTAGGTTATAAGCATTTAGCAAACAAACTAGTGATGATCTCAAGGTAAGTGCAGGTTATAAACAAATTATTATATTATTTCCACCAATAATTTTTTTTTTTTATTTTATTTGATCGTTACGAAACTCGATATTTAAGCGTTTTATGTAAAAAGACAGATCAAGTTCATTAATGGCTGAAATCGGACCAGAGGGATGGAGTTTAGAGGGGGGATTTTGGAAAATTCGAAATATCTCCGTTATTATGCATCGAATCGAAACTTATATAGCACCAATCTTATTGCAAATTAAATTTACTATAAATATTATTATATACATTTATTTTCTATCTTGAATATTAACGAGATATTCCTTCTAACCTTACTTTGTTTTTGTGAGATTTTATAAAAGTCATCCGCCCCCCTTCTTTAGGTTCTTTTTAATTATTCTTAAAATTCAGAATCCGTTTCAGTAGGGAATTTATTTTAATTAACTGAAAGATTTCTCATTAACGTTTGTATTTACTTATGGTGGTGTTGTGTTATCACTATGCCGATTTCTCTATTGTAAAACTTCACATGGGAAATCTGCTTAGTTTACGCAGCCCCTGCGTGACGGACTTTTTTCGTTGGGTGCAGCCTGTCAGAATGTCTTCGTATATTAAGTTTTTTCGTGTGTATTGAGTTTGTTGATTAATTAATTTAGCCTTATAGTCTGCTAGTAAATATTTCAAAGTCCTCGTATCCTAGCAGCCAATAAGAGTAATTGTATTTTGGTATGTTTGATGTTTATGAAATTCTTCCGTTATGTTTAGTGCTATTGGGTGAGTGATGTAAATGTCTCAGAGGTTTAATAATGAGCTTAGTGAATCTGAACAAATTAGTGTGTGTTTGGGCTGTGATGATGTAGCTGTCATGTTTTTAAGTGCCAACCAAATTGCGTGGAGTATGCTGTAGTGAGTGGGATGGCAACCTTTCTGAAGAAAACTTCTCTTTCTGTGACTGCTGCAGATCCGACTTTGTCATCGCTTAAGGATCCTTCAGTATACCAAACACAATTGAAGTTTTTCTTTGCTAAAAATGATTTGAACACTGAATTTGAAAATTACTCAAAATGCATACTGAATGAAATACAAATCCGTAGAGCGAAGGCGCTTTGAAATAAACAAATATGCTTAACATTACGACGTATATAGTGACGTGCTTAGGTCTGATTAGATTCTAAAAGTAGCTGACCTTGCTAGGATTAGCATTGGTTCTGAAAGTGTCAAGAAACTGCATTCTTAGCAAGGAGCTCTACTGAACTCAGTTGCTCTGACACGCAGTTAGCAACTTATTGTAGACATTTAGCTGTACTATACTTAGATGTTACTCCTATAGTTCGATAAAATACATCTTTAATACCTCCTTTATTCCATTCCAATTTTTGTCAATAATAAATATGTTTTTAAGTGAGAACCAAATTGGTGGAGTTCAAGTATATAAATAAAGTAAACTATAGTGGGGACTATAGTAGAATTCTATTCTGTTTATGTTATAAAAAAAAAACTTCCGTTTGTTTGTAATTAAGTAACTAATAAAACATACTTTGTTGTACTTAAACTAAGAAGATTTTTTTCAAGATATAACACCACATATTATATATTTCGTTGTAAAACCGAAAAGTAGGAGAGGGGTTTCCTGAAATGTGAAAACAATAAACTACGAATAACTCGCTTAATACTTGAGTTACGAAAAAATGCATAGAACGACAATTGTAGGGCATCAATAGTTTAACAAGATTGATTCCATAACATTTTACGATCCAACTCATTAAATCAGAGATATTTTGAATTTTCGAATTCGCCCGCCGCCCTCTGAACCTCCTCTATTCCAGATCCAATTTCTGCCAAAAACAAATAAATTTTGATTAGGTAGTGGGTTGAAACGGTGGTCAAGAAGGTACTTACGAGAACATGAGGACCAAAAATTGCATTTGATGACGTCATCACACAAAAACTGTATGTATCTCGTATAAGAAAGGTCTTTTGAAAACAAGTGTTCTTTAGTACATAGACTGCAATTCATTATGGACAATCGATATTTTTATTTCGTGAGCTATCGATCTAAATCAGCTAACTTGACCCGACATAGTATGTAAGCCATTCTCTGACTGGCACAGCTAGTGGAAGGTCCTATGTAACGATAATTCGTTGGTATAGTTACCCTTCAGTATTATATTTTCTCCCGATGTGGTGTCATGTCCACGCAAAACTACTTGAGAAAAAAAAATGTGACTTTCTTCCATCGATTGGTGAAAGCAATGGTAACTCTTCATCATTCAGATTTCCCCTCGAGATTCCTTACTAAAGATAGGCCATTTCGACAGCAGTTTTAGTCGATTTTATAAAAGTAAACGACGATTTCCACAGGTCATATCCATGGGAAGGAAAATGATAGAAGGCTATCGAAAACGAGTTAAAGACAGAAATGTGGAAGATTTGAAAGCGGAAGGTAAGTGCAAGGAAGGCAAAGAGAGCGTGCCACTGATAGAATTCGGCTCGTCTCCAGAATGCAAAGACTTCTTCGCGACTCAGAAGATCCCCCAGTTCGGGCGGCAGTGCTTCTTCACTACTTCCCCGTCGGAGCTGCCGTTCTGGTGGCCCGTGGAACCTGGGATCGGCTATCCGAGGGACTACCTGAGCAGGCTAGCATGGTTCATGTACTGGGAGGAGAACAAGAAAATGTCCAAGCTGGACGAGTGCAATCATAAGAAGTAAGAAAATATTTCACAAGGTTTTTAAATTTATATTTCACTTGCCGCGTTACGGGTTGAAATGGTAGAGAAAGCAGAAAAACAAAAAAACTCATCTTAGATGCACGGCAAATCGACATGACTAACACAAGTACTGACATCACTATTAAGAACACTATTTGCTTGTGACCATCAAGTTTCAGAAACTCTAGGAGAGAAGTAGTAGTTTTCCAAATTACCTCACTCATACTAAATGACAAAGACTGGCAGACTCTCTCAACTTGTAACATTCTCTTGACGATAATACACATACTGTTAGAACGCCGGAAACGAAAACATCAGGACTTCCCCTACGACTTACAAGATCTTTTGACGGAAGGCAGCCCATACATATTCTCATACCTACACAAAATTCCAATATACTACAATATTTAACATAAAAATTAAGTCTGTGGTTACAACAAGTGGTCAAGACTATATATCCGTCTGGGGTGCTTCACTTATTTTTAAATTAATTAAACTAGGAATAACTGAGGTGTTGCTTGGTCGGCTGCCGTTGCTCGACTGATTTATCGTTCTTTTATTTAAAAATACATAGAAAACAGCTGATTTAATTTAATTAAAATGCTAATTAAAATCAGCTGATTCCTAAAGAGAACAATTAGCCAAATAATAAGATTTCAAAATGTATTAATTAATATATATAATATATATGTGTATGTATACACACACACACACACACACACACACAAAACAGCTGCCCTAGAAGAGGACATTACTATAATATATAACTAGTAATTAAGGCACTAAATATAGGCCGTGCCGTTCTGCAATAAAGATTGATTAGCCAGGTTAAAATAAATCCTTTATCCAACCCAGGTTAGAAATGGGTGGTAACCTACAGATAAACCGTCCCATTTAGCCTTAGTAGCACAATGTTGACGTTAATGAAGAACATAAAGATTATATTAGCAGATTTCCCTTAAGGGATTCTATTGAGGTCGTACTCATGACGCGAGTTTCGAAAAATTTCTTCAAATGTCCATTGATCCTACCCAGGAGTTGACGAAAATGAGGTCCATTGAAAATTATATATATATATATATATATATATATATATATATATATATTTGTGTGTGTGTCTGTTAACGCTCTAGCGATCGCAAATTTTGTTTGATCGTTACCAAACTTGATATTTAAGCGTTTTATGTAAAAATAAAAATCAAGTTCGTTAATGGCAAATATCGGAAAGTGGGATGGGGGGGGGGTTTAGAGGGGAATTTCTGAAAAATCGAAATATCTCCGTTTCTGTACGTCGGATCGAAAACTTATATAGAATCACTCTTATTGCAAATTTAATTTACTATAAATAGTGTTATATACATTTATTCCGTATCTTGAATATTAACCGAGATATTTGCATTTTTCTGTTTTCAGCTTCTGAGATGAGATCGGCTAACTTCGGGTCTAGTCGTGAGTTTCGTCAAGAGTTAGTTCGGGCCATTCCCATTACTGTTCGGTTCTCTATTCTGAAATTTCTCTATTGTAAAACTTCACGTGGGAAATCTGCTTAGTTTAGGCACTTTTAAGTAAATCTAGGCATTTACAACTTCCAGGCAGAATCATGGAAAACTGATGGACCAAATAAAAAGTTGTTTAACCTGCATATGCATATCAATGAATATTTTGAATACAAATCTGTACTGTAAAGTAAAAAAAATATGCTAATTAAACACTAGTTGAAGGAATAGGCATTTCTGGAGCTACTCTAGTTAAAAATAATTTTTGTACGGGATGCACCTGGTAATTGATCCCGAGGAAAGGTAAACCTGGTTTTCACAATTACGAACAAGAGAAAAAGTCAAGGCCGAGGAAATGTAGTGGTTTTCCGTTTCCTTCTGCTTCAGGCCAGCCTACAATAAAGGCACCATGAGGTAATTTCATTGAAGAAAATTCAGTACAAGTCATTTTTGTTGGAAAGCCATCCCTTCATAGCAGACTACAACTTAAAAGTACCCTCCAGTTTCGCCGCACTTACTGTTGTGACTATTTAAACAAGAAGGAGGTTAAATTAATTAATTAATGAAAATTATTTTATTGCAGACTGAAAACTGAAGGTTGGTGGAAGGAGGCGATTAAATTGAAGAAGAAGCAGGACAGAGACTCAGCATTGGGGTTCAGATGGCACAGCTTCAGCCTCTTGCCACACTCTAAGGCAAAGCTGGACAAGAAGCAGATACAGTACGTCCCTTTATCTCTTATCAATTCCTTATCTCTTATCTATATTAGCAGATTTCCCTTCAGGGGAAATCTGCTGTTGAGGTTGTACTCATGATGGGATTTTCGAAATATTTCTTCAAATGGCCATCGATCCTACCAACATGACGATAATGAAGTCCGTTCAACATTAACAACAATTGTTGCTCTATGCACCTTTTGGTAACTCGAGTATTAAGCGAGCTATTCGTATTTTCTGGTTTTCTGTCTACAGTAACCATCCTCGCCCTACCTAGGAGATGACGAATATGAGGTCCGTTCTAAACTATATATATATATATATATATATATATATATATATATAGATATATATGTCTGTCTGTTACCGCTCTAGCGGTCGCAATTATTGTTTAATCGTTACCAAACGCGGTTAGTCGTTTTACGTAAAAATAAAGATCAAGTTCGTTAATGGCTAAAATCGGACCAGGGGGAGGGAGAGTGTTAGAAGGGAGCAATTTTAAAAATTCGCAATATATCTGTTACTATACGTCGGATAAAAAATTGTATAGAGACAATCTTATTTAAAATTAAATTTACTTCAAATATTGTTCTATGCATATTTTCCTTATAATGATTATTAACCGAGATATTTGGATTTTTTAGTTTTACGCTTTCATTAAATCCCCACCCTACTAGTGTTATATTAATAATAAGCTGTTATGTCATGAACCACTTCATTACAAGGCTAAATACTAAATATTGTTTTTATTGAACTATTATTTTGTGAGATATATGCAAATACTTTTTGTCGACCCCGCCCCCCATTTTTGGTTCTTGGATTACTCAAATTTAAGAGACTGAGATAAAACTGATTCTAATTCATTACAAATTACAACACTGGCTTTAGTAAATTGTTTTCAATAAAATTAATATGTTATATTCAGATATATTTCGTTATTTGTTTGTCATTCCGGTCTATCTATCTATTCAGGGATACGAGGTTGGCTGGCCGGTTAGTTTACAATTTAAACGCTTTCCGTTGTTGAGATTATTAACTTCTATTGTAAATTGACTATTGATATCTCATTACATTAAGTATTTATCCACTTAACATTCGCGGTAGTGTTACCTGTATGTATATTTATCTATTGTAAACCTTCGCTTGGGAAATCTGCTTAGTTTACACAGCCTCGCGTGACTGACCTTTTTTTTTGTAACTAGAGTATTAAACATGATTTTTGTAATTTTTAATTTTCACCCTTCTTTAATAACCAGTAAGCCAATATATCCCAAAACGTCTTATTGCTAGCTCAAATAACAAATATTTTTCACAACAGACCTTTCCTAAATGAGATACATGCAAATTCGTTGTATGATGTCTAGAATCAAGATTTTTTTCTTGACTCCAACATTTATTGGCCTGAAATTAGAACCTGGAATTAGAAGACTCACGAGAGTCCTTCGTCAGCCGATTTTACTCACTGGACTCCTGCTACTCCATTAGCGCGCACAGGTAGCTAGTTGTTGAACTAATATTTTTTCTTGCCGAAGATCGAACCTGCTATTATTTTTACCCTCACCTCACAGAGGGTAGTGGGTGATCCAACCCACGCCTTTCTTTACCTCACTGCCATCGGTCAATTTGAGGTCTACAAAATTATTATAAAACATAATTAGCAATTCCATTAGCGATAGTTTGTATTGCCTATTTTGTAATCATTATTAAATACTAGCTAAGGTGCACGGCTTCGCCCGGGCAATCATTTGAGGCTGAGTAATGATGGTATTTTTTTTGGGGGGGGCTTTACTTTGTACAATATTTTTTTACATTTCCCATCTCAATGCTTAGAATTTATACCCGAGTCCGGAGTGCTGAGGATATGTTAATAATAAAAGTATTTGTTATGTGCTTAATTCTACAAAATACACAATATTTTTATATTACCCGTTTCCAGTGCATGTATCTTTTTTTATATATAACATAATCATAGATTATTATATTATCATTGTCACCATTGTTCGTTGATTTCGATTTAGTCTTTCGAATCCCATAACATTGTTGATCCCTTCTATAGTCTTTTGTGTATAACTCATTTATACTTCGTTATTTGGAAAAAGTCCACATACCAAAAGTTACTTTAAATAACAAAATAAACAACTTTTGTTATGTGCATAATTGCCGAAAAGCCAATAGGAAACGAGACATCACTATTTTTTAATTTCAGACCTCCCTTATAACCCCCACTCCTGTTTATACCTCAAAATTTTAAAATAAACTTATAATCAGAGAGGTGTTAATACCAAATCACATACGGAGTTTTGTTTAGCTCGGTTGGAGTCTTTTGTGCCATATAAAAATTGTTGACTCCCACTACAGTTTTTTAGCGTATAAAACCTCATTTATGTTTCGGCATAGTGAACAAAAGAGTATATTACAAAAGTTTCTCTAAATAACAAAATAAACAACTTTTGTTATGTGCATGTTTGCCGGAAAAACCAATTAGAGACGAAATATGGCTATTTTTTAATTCCAGGCCTCGCTTATAACCCCCACTCCTGTTCGTCTCAGAGAATACTAACACAGCCAGAAACCTAGACTGAGTTAGTAGTATTATTACACGCCCCAAGTTTTCATAAAATTCGGTTAAGCCGTTTACGATTCTATAAAGGACATATATACAAACATTCATTTTTATGTATAAGATATTCCTTACGTTTAATTACATCATACTGACGCTTTTGTTGCAGAAAGTTTTTCGACAGCATTGAAAGTAAGGGGCTGGAAGTGTTTAGTATTGACGAAAAAGCCGAGAGTATTAAAGACAAGACTGTCCCGGATTCTGAGAGATTCACAATATCGCAGGCTCTTCAAGATATTCTGAACAAGAGGAATCATGGAATTGTTGGTAAGTTGCTTTTATAATTATCACCTAATTATGTACTTATGTCATGTCACAAATAGTATTTTACTCCCTGAAGGCGGCAGTCAAAATTCAAAACGTAAATAAACGAATTTGTCCTGTTAACGCTCTAGTGGTCGCAATTTTTGTTTGATCGTTACCAAACTTCATATTTAAGCGTTTTATGTAAAAAAGAGAGATCAAGTTCGTTAATGGCTGAAATCGGACCAGTGGAGGGGAGGTGGGGGGTTTTGTAAGTTCTAAATATCTCCGTTATTATGCGTCAGATCGAAAAATTGTATAGAACCAATCTTATTGAAAATTAAATTATCTAGCACGGAGATGCATAATGTGTTTATGTTGTGCAAATCATATATTGTATAATCATCATTACCTAAAGGCTTTTAGTAATTGCAACCATTATATTCTTTCGGAAGTTACTTTTTTCATAATTACTGTACCCATCGAAATCCGTGCAACGATCCCTTTTACTTCACAAAGGTATTTTCTATACCTCCCTCTTCCCCTACGTCCAAGGCCTTACCTTCAAATATATTTGTGATGAAATCTGTGTGACTTATGATATGCCCAAATAGATTCACCCTCCTTTTCCCCTTGGCCTTTTGTTAAGACTTTTACCTTTACTCATTTAGAACAAGACTCCTTATAATTCATAATGTAATGAATATGTTGACCAAGAATAATTTATATTTGGTCATTGAGTTTGAATTATCATTTATTCATTTTTTTTAATATCTTAGATCCCAGCAAAACTTTCTCTGATGTTTTGAAAGATCGGCTAAAAGAGAAAGAATACAACAAAGGCTGGTGAGCTCTGTTTTTTATGTATAAATATCTGTAATATAAAATATTATTTCCATTACATAAAAATAAGCTCAACAAGATTTGTATAATATAACAGGGTTATACTACAGAGTCCTATTTTTCTGTAGGATACCCCTAAAATATAAAACCCTTACTTCATGGTAAAGTTGGTTTGAAATTTTATGATCCGTTTTGGCGCTTTGATCGCTCAGAATTGGTGCCCTCCCTGGAAAAATGTTTGATAGGAAAGCCTTCATAATCTGGAAGAGAAAAGTCTAGAGAAAGATCATATGTTGCAGATTGTGCTGGTTGGATACATCAACGGTACAACAGGTGGACGTGGTACAAAGTGGGTAACCTACACTGCAGACCACACGGAGTTCTTTAGGATTATGGCTGAGCCTCTTATCTTTTACGGACTTTAGCACCTTTAGTAGTTCAAAGCTTTGTTAACAGTTTTTGTTTCCACTTTTTTTTAAATGTTTAACACTGCTGTTACAACTGATATAACTAGTAATTTATCATTTATACTTACTTATTAAACGTTGTAATAAGTTACCCATAATTTGTAAGTGTTTATCACGAATGGAAATTCAATGGTTACCTTTTTTAGGACTCAACTCGAGGTAGAAGATGAGCCATCTGCAGCTTCAGACAGTGCCGAGAGTTTCTTGCGGAAGGTTCAGGAAAACAGCATAAGACGTCTCCTTCAAACGAGTCCCGAGAGTCTAAATCTTGAAGATGAAGCCAAAATCAGGCGGCTGAAGGAACTATATTGCCAGGGTAGGCGAGGAGAAGAGCCGCCCCCACCGTCGCCTGATGAAATCAGTTCAGAAGATCTACTACGCAAAGGAGTCTCTTGGTACATACCTGCGTTTAAGAGACCTTGTGCAGCTCAAGGTGCTGCCCCTTGCCCCCAGCAACAGAAACCATGTTCCCCGCAGAGGAAGGGATCATTCGGTTCTGGTGATTACGGATTTGAAGGCCCATGTGACGATGGCAGTGGACAGTTTGGTTCTCCCTCGGCAGTATTTCAGGATCAACAAACATCGTTTGATAGACAAGGATCGCCCAAATCTCCTATCATTTGTCGTGTAGCTTCACCAAGGAGGAGAAGGGTGCGATTCTCACCAGAAGTTCAACAAAGCACACAGCTAAGCCCTTCCCAAGTAAGCCCAAAATTCGTATGCACGGAGCAAATAAGCCCTAGATTTGTTTGCACACAGCAACCGAGCCCGAGATATGGAAGCACCTCGCAGACTAGTCCAAAATTTGTATGCACAAGCCAAACAAGCCCTAGATACGTATGCAAAGAAGTATTAAGCCCTAGACAAGTTAGCCCCTGTGACGTAACGTTTCAAATCCCCAGTCATATAAGCCCTAGACATGTAAGCCCCAGGGAAGGCAGCCCCAAGTATGTAAGTCCTAGAGGTGCATCTCAACGTGAATCTCTCGGATTCGGCGATACCGTAGAATTAGATTTCATGGATCAATTCTTGATGCCTACGGCCGACGTGGAATTCGACGAAGAAACTCAGGACTGTACGGATTGGGGAGGATATGACGACGATGATCCGAATTGGACTGCCCCACCCGAATTGGAGCCCGACGAACCATTCGAGATTGGTCTGCCACCTGTTGGATTGAGGACGAGCCAGCCAGCGGAAGAAGAGTGTGACAGGCGGGAAGGAAGGGTTTTCATGCCGACATCTGAGCAGAGAGTCTATGCTAAAGAAGAGCTGGAACCTGTTGAGTGGCCCGAATCTGAGCACCTGTATGACATCAATGTTGAGTTCCCTGAAGATGATCCGCCATATGAATTCCTCGAGCAAGGTGGACCATGTGACGAGTTCCCTGTGTGTGCCACTGATGAAGAAGATTCATATAGATGGCGTGATCTTGGACTCGTCGCTGATCAACTGGGTTTCCAAAATTTTAGGCCGTGAGAGGACAAGAAAATAAAACAAAATTTCAGTCATGAATGTCTTTTTATTAGCCTGAATCAATATTGAAATGATTTTAAATGGCTTTAAATCCAATTGTTCAAAGCATTTTCTTTACTTATTCATCTTCTCGCTCGGATTAACGGTTTGCTAACAGATTCAGACAATTGCTTTAGAAACTCACGGGCGAAAATGAATTATAAATATTTTTTGGGATGCCCTCTTGCCAGCTTTCAAGTTTGGTTTTGATGGAGCGAATGGTACTTGAAAAACCAGCAGTCGTTTAGCATTGTATCTACTGTATTAATACTAGGTTCAAGATAGGTAGTCCATTCAGTTTATTCACGGATTACTACCCTATTCGTCTAGTGTGTGTGTGTCACTCGTCAACGAATGTATGTTTTTCTTCATCAACTTCCATCCAATTTATGATTAAGTTTTAAAACGCCTATATTTAAAATCACAGGCACCAGAAGTCCCCACATTTCAGTTATCCAAATTTTCACACTTATTTTATGAAACTAAGTTAATGTTGTAAACTGCTAATGTACTATTTTACAATCGAACAGGCAAACTTCAGTTGCTAATTTATGGACCTTTTGATTTTGGACGTTTGTTTCTTTTCGATGACATCTTCCCAAAAAACCATTAGTATTCATTCAACAACAGTAGGAAGCATTCCATCTTCCTTCATACCGGCTTCCAATATCCATATGTCTTTTCCCATAATTGTAACTAAGCATTCCCAAATTGCCACAAATCTAATCAGAATTCTAATGAAGGATGTAAAGATTTAGAGACATTCAGCATCCAAGTTTTTTTTATTTTTTTTATTGTTTTCTACCAGATTTCAAATTGTATGTCTTGATGTTCTTGGATTCCATAGAAAACGAATGCTGCATGCTATCACTGACTTAATCTTTCTCAATCTTTCCTACAGGACACCGATATCAACAGCTGATGTTCAAGTGGATTAGAACACTTTTCGAAGATCCTTGCAACCGCCAACACTTTTGCCTATTCTAATTACAAAATGAATGACTCCGAGCAACATATGCAGAGAGGAAGGACAGCGTTTTAACAAATTTCCCTTAAGGGAAATCAGCTATTGAGGTCGTACTCATCACGCGATTTTCGAAAAATTTCTACAAATGTCCATCGAGCACACCCACGAGATGACAAAAATGAGGTCCGTTCAAAACTATATATATATATATATATATATATATATATATATATATATATATATATATATAAAACGAACGACAAAAACTAAAACAAGACATAGAACAAAAAAAAGGCAAATTTCCAATAGAAGAAGACAAGTTATTTTTAAAATATAACAATCCATTTAAAATATTCGCAGAACATGCTTTTAATACAATTAATCGGTTAAATACTTATTATGGCTGATACAACTACAATACTTAAAATATTTATAGGATAATCATTATTTCATCTCTTTTTTTTTTTTTCTTTTTAAGAGTAATAATTTTCTCTTTATATGATTTACTTTACTTTTAACGATGTGATTGTTGATTCATTATATATATATGTATATATATATATATATATATATATATATATGTTATACTTTTAAATTATTTATGTATAAATTAATTTATAACACGACCAATCCATGTGATCTGCTAACTTGCATGGGACATGCAGAAACTAATACACGCCCATCTTATAGGGTTACAATAGTAAGGAAACAACTAAAAAAATATATATATATATATATATATATATATATATATAAATATAGACATATATATATAAATTTGTCTGTTAACACTCTAGCGATCGCAATTCTTGTTTAATCGTCACCAAACTCGGTATTTAATCGTTTTATGTAAAAAGAAAGATCAAGTTCGTTAACGGCTGAAATCGGACCAGTGGGAGGGGGGGGTTTAGAGGCGGGGATTTTCAAAAATTCGAAATATCTCCGTTATTATGCATCGGATCGAAATATTGTATAGAACCAATCTTATTGCAAATTAAATTTACTATAAATATTGTTTTATGCATTTAGTCTCTATCTTGAATATTAACCGAGATATTTGCATTTGTAATCTGCGTGTGGTCGGACTTTCCGCCGAGAGCTCTGGTGGCCGTTTCCATAACTATTCGTCCCTCGTGAATAGGTTTAGAGGTTAGGTTAACTTTTTTTTGGGGCTAGAATTTACTGGGTTATTACGACGTAAATAATGTTTTAGGTTTAGAGGTTTCTTACTACTACAGTTGTTATTCGGCAGATTTCTCTATTGTAAAACTTCACGTGGGAAATCTGCTTAGTTTACGCAGCCCCTGCGTGACGGACTTTTGAGAATCCAGAACAGAACTACATATTTATTTCATTTTTATTTTCAGCTCGTGGTGGGGATGGTGAATCACGTTAATCAGAAACACTTCTGTGGCTCCTCACAATTTATTATTATTATAAATTCTGTGGAGCCACAAAAGTGTTTCTGATTAACTTGAAATTTATTTCACTATTTCTTAAACTAAAGCTAATTCCTCCCGTCGCCGTCGTTGTTAAACTCATAATTTATGGCCAAAATTGAACTACACCGATTGGACTTATTTCTGGTCAAGAAACTCATAATAATATAATTCTGGTCGCCAAACTTCGCCCTTATTACCTCCTTATTGTTGTTAAAGATCTCATATATTTTTCTATCCCAGTTATTAAATTCAGTTTTAGCAGATTTCCCTTAAGGGAAATCAGCTATTGAGGTCGTACTCATGATGCGAGTTTCGAAAAATTTCTTCAAATGTCCATCGATCCTACCCAGGAGATGACGAAAATGCGGTCCGTTCAAAATTATATATATATATATATATTTATATTATATATATATATATATATATATATATATATATATATATATATATATATATATATATATTTGTGTTATAACGCTCTAGCGGTCGCAATGTGTGTTTGATCGTTACCAAACTCGGAATTTAATCGTTTTATGTAAAAAGAAAGATCAAGTTCGTTAATGGCTGAAATCGGACCAGTGGGAGGGGGGGTTTAGAGGGGGGGATTTTTTGAAAATTCAAAATATCTCCGTTATTATGCGTCGGATCGAAAAATGATACGGAATAAATCTTATTGCAAATTAAATTTACTATAAATATTGTTAATACATTTATTCCCTATTTTGAATATTAACCGAAATATTTGCATTTTTATGAAATTTGGGCCGATAACGGATTTTTGAATTTCCCGCGAAAAGCTAGTTCCGCCCTTTGCCGTAACCGTTTGGCCCTGCTATGGAGATTTCTCTATTCTATAACGTCACGTGGGAAATCTGCTTAGTTTACGCAGCCCCTGCGTGACGGACTTTTTTATTAAGAAGACCTAAATATCCCCAATCTCAAATTGAATGTTAGCAGATTTCCCTTTAGGGAAAACAGCTATTGAGGTCGTACTCATGACGCGATTTTCGAAAAATTTCTTCAAATGTTCATCGATCCTACCCAGAAGATAACGAAAATGAGGTCCGTTCAATATATATATATATATATATATATATATATATATATGTGTGTGTGTGTCTGTTAACGCTCTAGCGGTCGCAATTTTTGTTTGATCGTTACGAAACTAGATATTTAACCGTTTTATGTAAAAAGGCAGATCGAGTTCGTTAATGGCTCAAACCGCACCAGAGGGCGGGGGGGTTTTGGGAGGGGGGGGGGGGGGATTTTCGAAAATTCCAAATATCTCCGTTATTATGTATCGTATCGAAAAATTGTAAAGAACCAATCTTATTGCAAATTACATTTACTATAAATATTGTCATATACATTTATTTCCTATCTTGAATATTAACCGAGATCTTTGCATTTTTATGAAGTCTGTGGTCGGGTATAGTTTCGATTACGTCGGCCATCTTCATTTCTCGGCTCAGGCGGAAGCTTCTTCTAACCTGTTGTTTTTTAACCTTCCCTTACCTTCGTTACTTTGTGAGATTTATGCAAATATGTTCTGTTCATCCGCTCCCCCCTTTTAGCAGAGGGGGGGAATCAGCTATTGAGGTTGTACTCATGACGCGATTTTCGAAATTTTTCCTCAAATGTCCATCGATCCTACCCAGGAGATGACGAAAATGAGGTCCGTTCAAAACTGTATACATATATAAATATGTATATATATATACATATATATATATATATTTATATATAGGCCCAGCTATATATATTTCTCTGTTACCGCTCTAGCGGTCGCAATTTTTGTTTAATCGTTACCAAACTCGATATTTAGTCGTTTTATGTAAAAAGAAAGATCAAGTTCGTTAACCGTTGAAATCGGGCCAGGAGGAGGGGGGGGTTTAGAGGGGAGGATTTTTGAAATTTCGAAATATCTCCGTTACCATAGGTCGGATCGAAAAATTGTATATAACCAATCTTATTGCAAATTAAATTTACTATAAATATTGTTATATACGTTTTTATTCTCTATTTGAATATTAACCGAGATATTTGCATTTTTCAGTTTTCAGCAAACCCCCACTTCTACTCATGTTACGTAAACAATACTCTGCTACATAATAAATCACATTATTGGAAGTTTAAATACCAAAAATTTTATTCAAGAGACCTTTATTATACGAGATACATGCAAATATGCACTGGTGTCCCCCCCCCCAGCTTAAAGGTTTGGACTACTAAAATTTTATTGATTGAGGTAACAATTATTCTGACTCATTATTAATTACAGTACTAGATATAGTAAATAGTTCTCAATAAAATTAATGTGTTATATTCTGATATATTTCAGTAATTGTTTTTCTTTCCGGTGTGAAGCGGGCAGACCAGTTTTTTTACATTTCTAACCTAACGCTTCCTGTCGGCAGGTTATTGAAATTGGATGAAACATTTCTTATTTCCGTATGTATATATTCACGATGTTGTGTTAGCAGTATGTATATTTATCTATTACTAAACATCACGTGGGAAATCTGCTTAGCTTACGCAGCCCCTGCGTGACGGACTTTTTTTTTTTAGTTCTTGGACTACTAAAATTTGAGTTATTAAAATATAAATTATTCTTACAATTCAGAAGCTGTTTCAGTTGGGAGTTTATTAATATTAACTGAAAGATTTCTCATTACCGTTTGTATTTACTCATGGTGGTGTTGTGTTACCAGTATGCAGATTTCTCTATTGCTAAACTTCATATAGGGAATCTGCTTAGTTTACGCAGCCCCTGCGTGACGGACTTTTTTACTCTTCAAACAATGAATGTGGCAATTTATTAGATACTTTATTCGAGAAAGATTCAAATAAATTGAGATGCTCCGTTTCACAATTTTTTTATACGGAGAACAAACATTTCTTACAAATAAATTTGGCTATGCCTGCTTTATTTCATCTAGGCTTTTAGCTCTTGGTGTTGTAAATTTTATAATTTTCCCCATAAATACTGAGATGAGACAATTTTTTTTTTTTTCCGGTATCCAGAAATTAAACTGAAAATTGGTTTTACTACACCGAAACTATTTGCATTACTATCTGCGTATATTATAAATATATAAATATATTAATTGAATGCCATAAGTATACAGATATTAGAAACAAATACAATATTTCCAATAGTATAGAAGTGGCCCTTGGAGATGACCCGAAAGAACTCCATAAATTGTTTAATTTTGTAAAAAACACGAGTTTATACAAAGAAATTTAAAGTTAAATTGCTCGTATCCTCGATTATATTGTTAAAATGGCGATATGGATGAGGATACCAAAATGTGAATTATAAATATTACAGGGCGATGATAACCTGGTAGTTTATCGCCCTTAAACCCTATACAACAACAACAACATATATTATAAATTAATACAATTTCTCATTTATCCTGAAGGAAATTTCCTAATAAACAAGAACGCGCGATATAATGTTTAATTATAACCCAACCGTATATCGTGCATGTAATTATGCAAATGTTCATGGTGGTATTGATAATAATGAAATCTACGATTATCTAGAAAATTACATTACATTTTTAAATTTTAGTTTATTTATTTTATTATACCTTATCAAATATTGGCAGTTTTGGTAGTTAGATATATAGTATTTCCTGGAAAAATGAGTTTCCAATAAGAAAGCCATTAGCCTTTTGATGTTTTCAACATTGTTTCCACGGAGTTGTTTTAAGCTGAGTTTACTTATATGTGTATTTTGTCAAAACTAGTAACACTTTTAGCAGATTTCCCTTAAGGGAAATCAGCTATTGAGGTTGTACTCATGACGGAATTTTCGACATTTTTCTTCAAATGTCCATCGATCCTACCTAGTAGATGACGAAAATGAGGTCCGTTCAAAACTGTATATATATATATATATCTATATATATATATATATATATATATATATATATATATATATATATATATATATATATATTTGTCTGTTACCGCTCTAGCGGTCGCAATTTTTGTTTAATCCTTACCAAACTTTATATTTAAGCGTTTTATGTAAAAAGAAAGATCAAGTTCGTTAACGGCTGAAATCGGACCAGTGGGAGGGGGGTTTAGAGGGGAGGATTTTCGACAATTCGAAATATCTCCGTTACCATACGTCGGATCGAAATATTGCATAGAACCAATCTTATTGCAAATTAAATTTCCTATAAATATTGTTATATACATTTATTCTCTAGCTTGAATATTAAACCGAGATATTTGCATTTTTTCAGTTTTCACCAAACCGCCACTTATACTCATGTTACGTAAACAATACTCTGATACATAATAAATCACATTATTGGAAGTTTAAATACCAAAAATTGTATTCAAGAGACCTTTATTATACGAGATACATGCAAATATGTACTGGTGACTCCCCCTCCCCCATCTTAAAGTTTTGGACTACTAAAATTTTATTGATTGAGATAACAATTATTCTGACTCATTATTAATTACAGTACTAGATATAGTAAATAGTTCTCAATAAAATTAATGTGTTATATTCTGATATATTTCAGTAATTGTTTTTCTTTCCGGTGTGAGGCGGGACCCGTTTGTTTACATTTCTAACCTAACGCTTCCTGTCGGCAGGCTATTGAAATTGGATGAAACATTTCTTATTTCCGTTTGTATTTATTCACGGTGTTGTGTTAGCAGTATGTATATTTATCTATTACTAAACTTCACGAGGGAAATCGGCCTCAGTTTACGCAGCCCCTGCGTGACGGACTTTTTTTATATAATAATATATACACATATTAAAAAATAAAACTTGAAAATTAAACCTGACAAAAAAATGAACAATTAAGATATACAATTAAAATAAATAATAAAAAAGTTGCATAACTTTAATATTATAGTATCGTTTCCTATCTGAGCTATTGGATGTCATTGACTATTGTTTTAGCAGATTTCCCTTAAGGGAAATCAGCTATTGAGGTTGTACTCATGACGGAATTTTCGAAATTTTTCTTCAAATGTCCATCGATCCTACCCAGGAGATGACGAAAATGAGGGTCTTTCATATCTGTTATATATATATATATATATATATATATATATATATATATATATATATACACATATCTATATATCTATCTATCTATCTATATATTTGTCAGGTTACCGCTCTAGCGGTCGCAATTTTTATTTGATCATTACCAAACTCGGAATTTAATCGTTTTATGTAAAAAGGAAGATCAAGTTCGTTAATGGCTGAAATCGGACCAGTGGGAGGGGGGGGTTTAGAGGGGGGATTTTCGATAATTCAAAATATCTCCGTTATTATGCATCGGATCGAATAATTGTAAAGAACCAATCTTATTGCAAATTAAATTTACTATAAATATTGTTCTATACATTTTTTCTGTATCTTGAATATTAACCGAGATATTTGCATTTGTATTCTGCGTGGGGTCACCAGTAGGCTATGTTCGGACTTTCCGTCGAGAGCTCTGGTGGCCGTTTCCATAACTATTTGTCCCTCGTGAATAGGTTTAGAGGTTAGGTTAACTGTTTTTTGGGGCTAGAAACTACTGGGTTATTACGCCCTAAATAATGTTTTAGGTTTAGAGGTTTCTTACTACTACAGTTGTTATTAAGCAGATTTCTCTATTGTAAAACTTCACGTGGGAAATCTGCTTAGTTTACTCAGCCCCTGCGTGACGGACTTTTTAAAAAAATGTACGTGTTTTGAAAATAAAATATCGCAACTGATAGGCAATGCCCGAATATCAGTCTTTAACTTTCTTTGTACGTCTTGAGTCAGTCTACATTCATAAATCAGGTAGGTGAATGTCTGTTAAGTGTAACTGTCGCATTTACAAGTATTTGAGTCAGTAAGTTTGAATCTGTATAAGTAAGAGTTTGTATTTCCGTGTCCGGACACTAATTCTATTAGATGAAATGTATGTTGGGATAGTGAGATATTGGTTTTTAAAACAGGGATACATAATTTTAGATGTTATCCGTTTGATTCCTCCGCTGCTGCTACGCATTAATACTTTTTTCTGTTAGTGAAGATTTTAACGCAGTTGGTTTAAATTTATAGTAAATTACCTCTTCGTTACTTTTAGAGGCACTTTTGGCGTGGACATCGACAATTCCATTGCAGTTGAAGTGAATTAAAGTCAGTCTGTTTTTTAATAGTGTTATATTATGTCGTATTTGTTCTATATGTTCGTCGTGGTTTTTCATGTTATCCAGTTTGTGTAAAAGCATTTGGAAGTCCATTTTATTAAGATACTTTAGAGCCTGTAAGACGGCAATAGTTTCTGCCTGGTTATTAGAAAAGTGGTTGCCTAATCCATTTTTTTTTTTACATTTTATAACATCATAGGTTTTATTTCCTACAAAAATAATAAAGGCACCACCAACGGAATGTCAATTCTTGCTACCGTCTGTGTAAACTGTATGGTGTATGCTTGTATGCGTGATTTGTATTTTCTGCAATACTTACAACATTGTTAAGATTTGTTTAAGGTTCAATGCTTTTCTTGGACTATCATATTATCATATTTTTCACAGATTAGAAGATGTGAAACAGTACAAGAAACATTACAGTAGTCGCAGGTTGGTGGGAAATAGCTATGGCTTAATTCGGCTTGCCCAATTCGAATGCGAGCAAGAACAACCTTCCTCTTTTCGGGTTTTCCTGCTTGCAGTATTCCAGGGAGCCGTCCTTTATTCAATTCTTCGCAGTGTGTTGTCCTGTTTCTTCGACCAGTCTGACTTCCATCATTGAAATATGAGTTGTTGAAATTCTAGTTTCCGATCTTCCGGAGAGATGTAGGTTACTGACGTTTTATCATCTCGAGCTTCCCAATACGCCATTTCATTACCTTGGAAACCAAAATGTGAGGGGACACAAGCGATATATTTTTCTCTTAGGTTTGCAGTGGGTTCTTTTACTAGGTTTGTGAGGTGACTTTGAGTTGGCTAGTGGCGATTGAACAAATGAATCTTTAGTTCTCATCGCCTAATGTTCTCATCACCTAAAAGACATTAAAATACAAAACCTTCATGTTGAGAATTGCCCAAAACCCGGGATATGATTGTTCTCAGTACGAGATCAAAATGGCGTCTACCCTCAACTATTTCTGAAAATCGTTAAAATTTGCTTGCAACTTGTGTTAGGCATCTTCGCCTTTTTACTAGTGTCTTTATGGTGTTGGATAATATTTAAAATAAAATAATGTAGAACACATGATTGAACTTTATTATTTTTAGAAACTTAGTAACAAACAAAATTCAGGAAAAATACATTAAGATGTAATCAAAATTACGCAATTGAAGAATCTATAATACTGAGGGGCAATGAGGAGACTGTTTCATTTAGATCAGCCATGATCAACATGAACTAGAATGGGGCATTCCTGAGTCACACAGCAGAAGATGGTACACCTTGTCATGAGGGTGTATTGCTCTAAAGGAACGCCACTTCTTTGTGAAATGCATATTGAATGGAAAGGAAGCCACGCGGAGGGCTGTGAAGAAATAGGATCTCTGGGGTTTGCGAGTTGCCATTCTTGAGAAAGCACTAAATAGAAAATCTTGTAGTCGTGGGCACGATGAGACAAAGTTCGCCAAGGCCTAGCAGGATACCTGTGCGCATAACCACGCCACGCCAAGAAATATCTCAAGAAGCTCTGTATTCTCCTGAAGAAACCCCAGTTACCTCCAGACAAGGTCCCCGGCGGGCGATTCCAAGACTTATAAGCCCCAGGAGTGTGACCCAGGTAAAAGAATGCCCCAGAGTAGCAGCCCTAAAAAAACAGAGCCTGAGAACAGTACCTTCAAGATATCTAAGTCCCAGAACACCATCCCCGAGACAATTCAAACCCACGCAGTATTCCACAAGGCAAGAATCTCCCAGGCAAACATACGCTAGAAGTGGAAGCTCAAGAAAGTTAGCGACCTCTACGCAACCCCCGCCTCGGCGGGCTGCACCTAAGCCTGTAACAGCCCAGACGCGTTCTTGTCCTAAGCACACAGCGCCCAAGCAAAGCGATGCCCTGGACTTTGCGGCAGCCGACGAAGTAGACTTGATGGATCAGTTCCTGATGCCAACAGCGGACGTGGAGTTCGACGCAGAGCTACAGGACAGCATGGACTGGGGAGGGTACGACGACAGAGATGACGGTTGGACAGCCCCGCCCGAAGTGGAGCCTTACCGTCTCGATCTGCCACCTGTTGGAGCGACCCCGTCGGCGGGAAGAGAAGATGAATATGACAGGCGGGAGGCTAGGCTGTTTCAAACACCCCACACACAGGCTTACAGACGGGAAGACCTAGGGCCTATAAACTGGCCTGAAACGGGGAATCTCTATGACATCAGCACCGAATTCTCTGATGATGAACCGTCGTATGAGTTCATCGATCGCGGAGGGCGCTATGAAGATTTGCCACAATCTTGCCCAAATGAATCCGATGAATACAGATGGCGAGATCTCAGCCAAATCTCCGATCAACTTGGGTTCCACAATTTTAGGGATTGATATAACTTAACAATAAAGCGGTTAAATGCAAAAATAATTTTGTAAAGTTTTTTATATCTATTTTGGGAATTAAGGCCTGTTAATACATCCTGGATTAGAATGTCCGCGTTACTTGTACTCAAGTTGCTACTTATTGTTTCTACGTAGGCTTAACCATTCAACGCTACCTGATAATATTATTTACTTAAATAAGCTACGCAACGACGGTGGTTAACTTTTCTATAATCTTTCACAAAAGTAAATTTAAAAAAAAGTCCGCCCCACAGGGCGATTCAATAACTAAGCAGATTTGCTACGTGATTTTCCTTTTTCTCAAAACATAAAATTTCAATGAGAACAATATTTGGTATTTAGACTTTAAATAAAGTGCTTTATAATGTAACAGCTTATTGTTAATAAGACATGTGGAGTTGATATCCCAAAAATTAAAAGAATGTAAATATCTTGGTTAATAATCAAGATAATGAAAAAACGTACATAACAAAATGTATAAACAATTACATTTTCAATAAGATTGGTTCTATACAATTTTTCGTTCCGACACATAATAAGGGGATATTTAGAATTTTCTATATTCACCTCATTTACCCGACCCCCTTCCACTAGTTGGATTTTAGCCATTGACGAACTTGATCTTTAGTTTTACATAAAACGTTTAAATATCGAGTTTAACAACGATATATATATTTTTTTTATTATATTTTTTTTGATTGCTTACAAGGGTTTTCCTTATAGCAAGGAGTAGGCCTTATATAATGAGCTTAGTATTTCTCTGATGGTAGCTTATATATAAACATTTTTTTACAAACTAGAATTGATTATAACTGACTAGAATTCACATTAACATTTCTAGAAAAATCTAAACTAATAACTGTCATTATATTTTATTATCTTACCTAATATTAAAACATTATATTTTCAACATATTAGTTTCATTAAACTTATCATTATCTTGGTTTCCATTCTTACTAATACGTAGTAATACATACAGGTATAACAGTACTAAATAAACAAAAAAAAAATTAAGAGGGGAAGATAAATTTAACAATGTTAACTCGGATAAGATTCGCGAAGTTTGAAACTATTTCTTAACTAACAACGATATATATATATTATATATATATATATATATATATATATATATATATATTATCACATATATAGATTCACTTCTGAGGGTATGAGCCACGTCAGAATGTTTTTCCTGAAATTTCGCTTACATTCTTGTACCCCTCCTCAATAGTCTTTCGAAGACTCCAGTTTTCTGGTCATAGCATTGAGGTCTTTCATCATTATCATGATTAAAATGCCCTTCTGACTCTGTAGCGATTTTTACAGGAAACTATTATACAGGGTGTAACAGTCTGTAGAGCGCAAACTTTGAAAAATGATTCTAGACACAACTTCCATCAAAACAGCCGGTTCTCAGTTTTTTGAGATATTATGTTCTTTTTTTTTTTTTTTTTAGATTGTTCAAATTGGAGCTATTTTTCCCCATCTAATAAGCAATAACTCCAGAAATTATTTCATTATCGAAAATCGGAGTTTACCATTCGAAAGAGTAATAAATTTCCCTTAATATTATGCCACGACCATGACCACATGCCGTTGGGAAAGAAGAGAAGAAAACTAAGTAAACCCCTTTAGTTTTTAAATTGTATTTATTTTAATAAAGAAGCCTGTTTTTTTTTTATAATTTATTATCACAAATATGGTAGATCAAATTTTAAGAACAGGAAGCATTTTATTAAAAATTTCAGTTTCATTAGTGCTGAAATAAGATCTGTTTTTGGAATTTAGAATATCTTTACAATAAAGAATATTGTTGGGATTTGACAACGAAAATGAGAGATTTGCATCTAACTAAATGTATAAGTGTTAAAATCTGTTATTCTTTCGCATACATGTCAACTAAAAATTGATTAGTAAAGTTTTTGAAATAATGAATGATATTAAAATGGCCTGGCCTAATCATTAGTCTATAACAGTAAAATTGAAGAGCCGAGACTTTCTTTTTGAGTTCTTCTCATCAGTGGATGGGTTATTTTGGTAAACTAATAAATTGTAACCATCTTCACCTCTACAGAACATCAGAGGATACTGTAAAGCATCATAAGACCTGTGGGTCTCGGCTATTCTTTTAAGCTCTCCTTGGTGAGTCCTCAGAACTATATCCCTTTTACCACATGCTTCGTCGTTCATTAAGATAGCCACTTCGTCAACATGAGGCGCACTGTAGCGCCCTCTATGTTCTGACGAAGGACGTCTGTCTGCATTCATTACTATTTTATAATCGTTCATTCTGTCTGGGAAAATTGATTGCAGAGCAGATTCGAAACTGTGAATATAATAGGGATTGCATTCATGCAACATGCTCTGCAATGAATCCACCAAAGAGCTTTTCAAATTATTTGCGTTCTCCAATATTTTATCTACTTGAGCATTATAATCTGAAATAAAATAAGTTTTACTGAAGTTTGAGTGTTAAAATCTGTTATTCAGATAGTGAAGTAATAAAACAAGAAATTTACAGATAAAGAAAATGCCGTTACTTATACTCATTAAACTCCCTTATTTCATCCTTTACATTGGCATGTGGTTATGCTTGGGGCATCATTTTAAGGAAAATGTATTGCTTTTTCGAATGGTAAACTCGCATTTTTGATATTGAATTAATTTTGGAAGTTATGGCTTGTTATATGGGAAAATCTAGCTCCAATTTCAAAAATCAAAAAACTATAATAGCTCCAAAATGAGTAAGTATCGGACCAGTCCATGTATTAAAATGTTGTAGTTTTTTTTCGAAAATTGTGTGAAAGTTTAAAGTCTGTTACAAGCTGTATAAATAAATTTCTTAAATTTCAAGTCTTGGTTACAAGGGGTTAAGCGAGAAATAAAGATTAGAATTTGCAGACCATGTAATGAGTTTAACACTCCTGCGGGGGGAATTCCGATTAGTCTGTGAAGTATGCCGGAATTTTCATCCTGATAACTGGTTGCTAACTCACAAAAAGAATATTTTCTTGGATCTAAAAATGAAGTCTAGAAATGATATTACTGTATTCTAAATCTAAAATTGAAATGTCGTTTTTGTATTTTTTTTTTATCTCTGCAGTTGTAAAATAATAATTAACAGCTATTTTCGAGGCGAAAACATTTTTGCTAAGCGTTAATATTTGACTTCATCCATGAGAAAATATACTATAAAATATTTCATTAAATTATATTGTAAATAGGTGAACAAATTAAGCAAAAAATTTTCATCATTTATTTATTAGTATTGGTGTGTTTTGGTTCACCTTAAACACCTTTGTATTGTAACTAAATACAAGAATTTCTAAACTTCAATCTCTTTTATATTTCTGATAATATTAACTATAAATTTCGTAATTTATAAAATCTTTTTCATTCAAAACAAGCATTGTTAACAAATTTTTGCTATCAGGCTATCGATTCTGCAATCTGCTGAACTGAAATCTGGAGTGATCTAGGTCTTCTTAGTATATCTTTGCTTGCCTGGTGTTGGTCAAACCGGAGTATAAATGTCTGCTATACTCAAATCAAGATAATTCCAGCTGTTCTTTGGGTATTTTTGCAAGTATGCTATTGACCAGTCCTTTGTAGAAACGTCTGCTGTACTCGAAACCGGCTTTTTGTTGCTCTTCCAACAGCACTCTCCAATTGTCGTTGATTATTTTGTTGATCATCTTTCCTATTAACAAAAAGAAAAGTGACAAAAATCATTATACTAATAGGACAACAAAAACTAAGTGTAAGAGTGCAACTTAGGTTTTCAAAAGGATAAACTTAGGTGTTCAAAGGACTGTTGCTAACAGGTACGTAAGCGATTATTTTATTCCAAGGCTGAACAAACTTTGACATGAATTAATCGTTATATGTAGTATTGTTTAAAAAAATGTACAAAACAGCAATTATGAAAAAAATACACATCTGAAATTATTCATGCTGTTAGTTTGCGGTCACGCAATTAAATACTGTATCAAAACAAATCATGTAATGCTGCAAAACCATATGAGATATATGATTTTGCAGTATTATTAAGATATTAAATTTAACGCTTTAAATAAATAAATAAATATTAACGGCCATTTTTTGCAATTGAGGCTAATTGGGATGGGTTATCTACAGGTTACCACCCATTTTTAACGAGGGCGGCACCCAGGAATTTATTTAATGAATTCCGTCACTAAATAAATTCCTACTACCAAGGACGAGAATCGAACTCTTCTTTACTTTCTTATTTACGTTTGTATTTACACTTAATGAAGTGAAACTGCTTAGTTTATTGTACACCTCGCTTCGTTATCTGATATTTATTGTTGAACTTTATGTTTCGGTTTCGTTTTTTTTTATTTTGTTTTTGTTTATTTTTATATTCGTGTTTTTTGTCTCTTTGGTCGCGTTTTGTTATTTGGTTGCATTCTTAGTTTGTTCTATTCTAATTTTAGCAATATGGCCTCGCAGGGAACGCTCCAGAATAAATAATTAAATAAACTCCTGTCACTTTTCACTCATTCGCCGAAAGCAGTGTTTTGGCGGCAAGCATGTGTTCTAGATCTTGTTTCAGTTTCTAGCTTGAAACCTGCATTTCTGTTTATCGACATCTTTCCGAATGGTGGCTGGCCCAATAAAGACTTTACTGTCTTTTACATTGGTGTCTAAGGAATTATACAATACTGAAATAAAGTCGGAATCTGAAAATACTATTTTAAATACTTACTATAATCATAACCCCTGCCATTGGGACGAAAATCAGCTGCAGCATCTTCTGGGACTTCGCTCACAGACATGTCCTTCACCTTCAAGTAGGTTTTCCCGTCCTTTTGGAATTCGGTGAAAGTCATATTGAGATCTCGTGTAACGTGATCTAGAAATTAATTAATTCAGTCACTAAAAAATAATAATGACTCTGTGGAAAACATTTGATAAGCAAAGTGAATTGATGTTTATGTTTAGGTCCGACTGTAAAAGGTAAAGTAGTAAAAAGTACCCACTTGATTTCTCTTAATTCTTAAAATAATGATCCCCGCCATAGGCAAAATAAGGTAGGTCTATGTTTTAATAGTTCCTTAGATTAACTGGATTTTTCTATTAGCTCCTTTACTTGAGAAGTGTCGTAACATTTGTACAAAATTTCGAATTCAGTAATATTACAAAATATATTTTTTATCTGGACCTAAAGGAGAGACTTGTTCATTAATATTTGTGTATTATGATCATGATTACCTCTGGTGGTCATCATGATTAAACCAATGGATGTCATCATGATTACACCTCTGGTGGTCGTCATGGATTCGTCCTCTGGTGGCAATCATTATTACGTTTGGAGGTTACATGATTTCATCCCTTGCGTCATCATGATTATTTCTGGTGGTCATCATGAGTAAAACATTTGAGGACCTCATGATTACACCTCTGGTGGTCATCGTGATTAAACTATCGGAGGTCATCATGACTATACCTCTGGTGGTCGTCATGATTCATCCTCTGGTGGCCATCATTATTACCTCTGGTGGTCGTCATGATTCATCCTCTGGTGGCCATTATTATTACCTCTGGTGGTCGTCATGATTCATCCTCTGGTGGCCATTATTATTACCTCTGGTGGTCGACATGATTCATCCTCTGGTGGCCATTATTATTACCTCTGGTGGTCGACATGATTCATCCTCTGGTGGCCATTATTATTACCTCTGGTGGTCGTCATGATTCATCCTCTGGTGGCCATCATTATTACCTCTGGTGGTCCACATGATTCATCCTCTGGCGGTCATTATGATTCATCCTCTGGTGGCCATCATTATTACCTCTGGTGGTCGTCATGATTCATCGTTGGTGGCCATCATGATTACACCTCTGGTGGTCGTCATGATTCATACTCTGGTGGCCATCATTATTACCTCTGGTGGTCGTCATGATTCATTCTCTGGTGGCCATCATTATTACCTCTGGTGGTCATCATGATTCATCCTCTGGTGGCCATCATTATTAGCTCTGGTGGTCGTCATGATTCATCCTCTGGTGGCCATCATTATTACCTCTGGTGGTCGTCATGATTCATCCTCTGGTGGCCATCATTATTACCTCTGGTGGTCGTCATGATTCATCCTCTGGTGGCCATCATTATTACCTCTGGTGGTCGTCATGATTCATCCTCTGGGTGGCCATCATTATTACCTCTGGTGGTTCGTCATGATTCATCCTCTGGTGGCCATGATTATTACCTCTGGTGGTCGTCATGATTCATCCTCTGGTGGCCATCATTATTACCTCTGGTGGTCCACATGATTCATCCTCTGGTAACCATCATTATTAGCTCTGGTGGTCGTCATGATTCATCCTCTGGTAGCCATCATTATTAGCTCTGGTGGTCGTCATGATTCATCCTCTGGTGGCCATCATTATTACCTCTGGTGGTCCTCATGATTCATCCTCTGGTGGCCTTCATTATTGCCTCTGGTGGTCCACATGATTCATCCTCTGGTAACCATCATTATTACGTCTGGTGGTCGTCATGATTCATCCTCTGGTGGCTCCATCATTATTACCTCTGGTGGTCGTCATGATTCATCCTCTGGTGGCCATCATTATATAGCCTCTGGTGGTCGTCATGATTCATCCTCTGGTGGCCATCATTATTACCTCTGGTGGTCGTCATGATTCATCCTCTGGTAGCCATCATTATTACCTCTGGTGGTCGTCAAGATTCATCCTCTGGTGGCCATCATTATTACCTTCGGTGGTCGTCATGATTCATCCTCTGGTGGCCATCATTATTACCTCTGGTGGTCGTCAAGATTCATCCTCTGGTGGCCATCATTATTACCTCCGGTGGTCGTCATGATTCATCCTCTGGTAGCCATCATTATTACCTCTGGTGGTCGTCAAGATTCATCCTCTGGTGGCCATCATTATTACCTCTGGTGGTCGTCATGATTCATCCTCTGGTGGCCATCATTATTACCTTTGGTGGTCGTCATGATTCATCCTCTGGTGGCCTTCATTATTCCCTCTGGTGGTCCACATGATTCATCCTCTGGTAACCATCATTATTAGCTCTGGTGGTCGTCATGATTCATCCTCTGGTGGCCATCATTATTACCTCTGGTGGTCGTCATGATTCATCCTCTGGTGGCCATCATTATTACGTCTGGTGGCCATCATTATTACCTCTGGTGGTCGTCATGATTCATCCTCTGGTAACCATCATTATTACCTCTGGTGGTCGTCATGATTCATCCTCTGGTAACCATCATTATTAGCTCTGGTGGTCGTCATGATTCATCCTCTGGTGGCCATCATTATTGCCTCTGGTGGTCGTCATGATTCATCCTCTGGTAACCATCATTATTACCTCTGGTGGTCGTCATGATTTCATCCTCTGAACCTCATTTTTAGTCTGGGTGGTCGTCATGATTCATCCTCTGGTGGGCCATCATTATTACGTCTGGTGGTTCAGTCATGATTACATCCTCTTGTGGCCATCATGATCTACGTCTGGGTGGCCATCAATTATTACACCTCTGGTGGTCGTCATGATTCATCCTCTCGGTCAACATGATCTATTAGCTCTGGTGGTCGGTCATGATCAATTCTCTGGTGGCCATCATTATTACCTTGGTGATCGTCAAGATTACATCCTCTGGTGGTCATCATGATTACGTTGGTGGCCTTCATTATTTAACCTCTGGTGGTCGTCATGATTCATCCTCTTGTGTAAACCATCATTATTACCTCTGGTGGTCGTCATGATTCATCCTCTGGTAAACATCATTATTAGCTATGGTGGTCGTCATGATTCATCTCTGGGTGGCCATCATTATTACCTCTGGTGGTCCTCAATATTCATCCTCTGGTGGCCATCATTATTACCTCTGGTGGTGTTTCCTTGTGTTGGAAAGCAGTAGAGTAGAAGCAGATGTAAGGCGAGACTGCTATAGATTTCACTGGGAGAGAAAGTTGAAAATGTAATTCAAAAGTCATCAGACATACAATCAATTAACACTTATGGATACCTGGTGTGGCAAGAGAAGAGGCAGACCCATTTGCACACATTATGATAGACTGACAGAAGCTAAGGATCCGAAATAGGATGAACTTAGTTGCTGACAAAACGTAATTTTTTAAGGACTACCAGTTATTTCTACTTACCAAGTATAAGTACACCTTCGCCAGAACTCTTGATCTTCAAATTAAACAGATTTCCAACTGCGGTATAGTTGAAATGGTATTTAACACGGTCTCCTATAGACTTTATCTTCAATGAGCTCCAAGGTTTGCTTCTATAAAAAAATTAAAAGTTTTAAAAAAGGAAATAAACATAATAGCTGCAGTGTGTTTTGCATCAGTGATGAAGCTGGGTACATTAAATGCTCTGAAGATGGTGGCTTGAGCTGCCGAAAGCATGCTCAGATTTCTTAAAATGATTCCTTGTGAAAGGAGGACAAGAATTTCCTTGGATATCCCAGTTCAAATGTTCTTCACTCCCAGTAATATTATCGTGTGAAAAATGTTGCAAATCTAAAAGAACCTGGAATACTGCTACTAAGCAGACCGAATGATCAGCAGTGAACGTCTTCAACTCAAGAGATGGAACACTCAGAAATCCAAGGGATTCCTGCCTGCGCCTGTCTCTCCATTTATAAATAGTATTTAATATCATGTAAAGAATTTAATTCACACAGTATTAGTAAATTTTATATAGAAAAGAATACTTGATGGATCCTACTAAGTTTAGTTAATATTTAATGGAAATAAATTCATTTCACAAGGTGGTTAGCCATGCGAGTTAAAGCGTTGACCTTTATCTCACATGGTAAACCTAGAGTGGCGAGTTCGATTCTCGCCTGGGCAAAGGAAATTATTTAGTAACGAAATTCATTAAATAACGTCCTTAAATCCCACCCTGGCTAGAAAAGGATCGTATCCTGTAGATAACCCGTCTCGATTAGCCTAAGTTGCAAAAAGTGGACGTTAATAAATAAATAATAATAATTTCACAAGGTAGAGGCAATGAACTGAAATGAAGTTTATTTATTCCAATTTAATTTAGTTAACTAAACATGACCAAACGTCAAATATTCTTGTTTCTATGAAAGATTTACCAATATTATATCAATTAATATAACGTTGAACAATTTTAGCAGATTTCCCTCGAGGGAAACTCGATATTTAGTCGTTTTATGTAAAAAGATAGATCAAGTTCGTTAACGGCTGAAATCGGACCAGTGGGAGGGGGGGGGGGGTTAGAGGGGAGGATTTTCGAAAATTCGAAATATCTCCGTTACTATACGTCGGATCGAAAGATTGTAAAGAATTAATCTTATTGAAAATTAAATTTACTATAAATATTGTTAATATACATTTATTTCTATCTTGAATATTAACCGAGATACTTGCACTTTTATGAAGTCTGTGATCGGGTATAGTTCGGATTAGGCCGGCCATTTCCGCCAGTACTCGGCTCAGGTGGAAGCTTCTTCTAACCTTACCTGTCGTTTCTAACCTTTATGCAAATACGTTGTGTTCATCCGCCCTCCCCCCCTTCTTTAGTTCTTGGACTACTAAAATTTGAACTAAAATTTGAGTTATTACAATATAAATTATTCTTACAATTCAGAAGCCGTTTCAGTTGGGAATTTATTTCAATTAACTGAAAGATTTCTCATTACCGTTTGTATTTAATCATGGTGGTATTGTGTTACCAGTATGCAGATTTCTCTATTGTAAAACTTCACATAGGAAATCTGCTTAGTTTACGCAGCCCCTGCGTGACGGACTTTTAAATAATATGAATGTTAATTCATGTCAATTTTTTTTTATTGAAACCAATTTAAATTGGGGTCTTTATTACAAGTATAATGTTTATTTGTTGTCATTATTGCTTGTACTTAATGTTTATTAATTGTGTTTAATTTTTTATTTGTTGGTTCAGTTATTTGTTATTTTTAGCAGATTTCTCTAAGGGAAATCAGCAATTGAGGTCGTACTCATGACGCTATTTTCAATATATATTTGTCTGGTCGCAATTTTTGCTTACTCGTTACCAAACTCGACATTTAAACATTATATGTAAAAATAAAGATCAAGTTCGTTAATGGCTGAAATTGGATCTATGGAAGGGGGGGGGGGTTAGAGGGGGAATTTCGAAATACCTCCGTTACTATACGTCGGATCGAAAATTGTATAGAACCAATCTTATTGCAAATTAAATTTACTATAAATATTGTTATATACATTTATTCTCTATCTTGAATATTAACACATATATTTGCATTTTATTGAACGTAACGGACGAAAGTGAGTTTCCCGCCAAAAGCCTTTTTCCTAACTAACTGTTCGATTCTCGTGAAATTTCTTTATTGTAAAACATCACTTGGGAAATCTGCTTAGTTTACGTAGCCGTGACGGACGTTTCTATAATTTTGTTTTTATTTTACATTGTTACACTTCCTGCCAAATCGCCTAGTGTGGGTGGTCCTGTATAAATAATTGGATAACTCGTGGTCCTTTTGACAATATTTTTAGCGTTTACCCTAATATTTTGTATTTTTACCCAAACTATCTAACAAAGTCATTCAGCTGTAGCTTTTAATTTGGTATGAAATGCATATGCATAGAATTAAAATTAAATACTTAGTACATACTCAACAGCAATAACTTTTACATTTGTAAATCCCTCAATCTCTCCGGTGTCCATGGTAAGATTGAACCCAGAATTGACAGCCAGAGCTAAGTCCTTGATTGGGAATGGTTCCAAGGGTCCAATATTCAACTCAGGAACTCCTGCAATAAGAAGAACTATATAAAATATTGGAAAATCATAAGACATGAAATATTTAATTAATATGAAGATAATATTCAAATCAATGATGTGTATATATATATATATATATATATATATATATATATATATATATATATATATATATATAATACACACACACACACACACACACACACACACAGCACACACACACACACACATACATATAAAGTGTATAGAACCAATGTTATTGCAAATTACATGTACTATAAATATTGTTATATACATTTATTCTCTATCTTGAATATTAACCGAGATATTTGCATTTTTTAGTTTTCAGCCTTCAGCAAACCCCCACTTCTACTCATGTTACATAAATAATACTCGGTTATGTAATAAACCACATTATTCGCAGCTTAAATACCATAAATTGTTTTCAAGAGACCTTTATTAAACGAGATAAATGCAAATATGTTATCCCCCCCCCCTCCTTCTTAAGTTCTTGGACTACTAAAATTTGATTGATTGAGATAAAAATTATTCTGACCCATTATAAATTAAGTACCAGATATAGTAAATAGTTTCCAATAAAATTAATATATTATATTGTTGCGAGAATCGGTTGAGTAGGCGAATACACAAAGAGAGAGCCGCGTGAAAGGAGGAACAAAGACTAGTGGAACGGGCGAAGCTAATTAGGACCGACCGCCGAGAGAATCTAATTAGATCTTCCAAGAACTTCTAGACCTTTCTCGAACATGGAACCTTCTATGCCTAGACACTTCGACAAGCATTTAAAAGGAAGTCTCACAGTGCCCCACGGGCAGTTTACGGTCAGACGTCTTGATGGTCACTACAGTGCGACTTAGTGCAGCGCGGTAAAGTGTTTTTATAAGAAGAACAGTGTTGTGCCGTGACTGTAAGTAGCAGTTTAGTGCCGTGTTTAAGACAGTGCAGTGCCGCGAAGTAAAGGACAGTGCAGTGCCGTCTTTTGCGAATTTCAGTGACCGTGAGTGAATTATTGGACTGTGACATCTGAAGAACAGTGACACTAACAGTGTAATACTGTGAGTAGTAATAATCAAGAGTATTGTGCATTGTGAAATAAATTGTGCAGTGATAAACTGTGAAACTTGTGTGTGTTTAATTTTGCAATCCAAAAGAACTCTTATTAACAGTTTATTACTGGTTTTGTAATAAAAACGTAACAATATTCTGACATATTTAATTAATTGTTTTTCTTTCCCGAGAGAAATTGACACACCTGTTTGTTTACGTTTCAAATGCTTCCCGTCTGGAGGTTTATTATTATCGTTTGTATTTATTCATTTGATTTTGACGGTGCTATTGTGTTACCTAGTATTTAGATTTATCTATTGTTAAACATCACGAGGGAAATCTGCTTAGTTTATGGAGCCCCTGCGTTTCGGACTTTTTCTTGAAATTATACTTTGGAAATCTGGATAGTTTGCTTAGACTTGGCTATTATTTCGTTTAAAGACGGCTTTACCCATAAAATTGATATAATTATGTTGGACATAACGTCAAATTGTTTAAAAAAAAAATACTGACAGCTATGTGGAAAATAAAGGATTTATTCCCTTATATAAATCTTAACCCTTCGTCGGGCGCGTGATCTCTCAGATACACGGTTTCTAGAAAAATATTTGTCACCCCTCCTAGCAGAGAGTGGTGGTGTAGTGCTCCGAGTTATGTGGTTTATAGGACGCCTCCTCAAGGTATGTTGTGTCACTTTGTTTGATGGAGTCGTGAGATTCACCTGTCATTCAGTTTAATCTCCTAGATGACACGCGCCCGATCTCGTATATTTTTTTGAAATCTGTATTTCATAAATATATACATCAATTAAGTTTCTCTTTATTAAACGGAATCATATAAACCTATTATTCTATTATTTTGCTCATACTTAAGCTTTCAGAAGAATTTGTACAAACAAATATTGTACGACGCAGTGACAACAGTAGTCGTTTACCAACCGAAATAACTTGAAGTGTACAGAGGCTCATTGGACCATACATTGAACTCAAGTACAGAACAGCATAAATAAAGTCCCTCCGCTACAACAAGCAAAAGAAAATGATGTGAGCCAAGCAAAACTGAAAAGAAATGTAGGTTTACTAATTACTCCTGTGAAATTCGCAAAAACAAAATTTGTTTACAACATAGTTCCATGCTTTGTCCAAATTTTAATGCAGCTCTGCAAAAGAAAGAATAATTAAACTGGTATTTTTAAAAAGATTGCTACATTAAAGTTTGTATAATTTTTAATAAGTCTTGTCTAAAAAGTGATTTCGTGCTTCTTATTTTTGAGTGGTTATATTTAGATCATTTGTTTATATTGTTCACATACTGAAATGAATATGTATAATTAAGACATGTGCATTTAAACAATTTCTTTTGATATTTGTATTTTTAATTTCAGTTAAAGCGTTGACCTTCTTATCTCATATGGTAAACTAGAGTGGCGAGTTCGATTCTTGCCTGGCAGGGAAATTATTTAGTGACGAAATTCATTAAATAACGTCCCTAAACCGTCCCGATTAAGCCTAAGTTGCAAAAAGTGGACGTTAATCTATATATATATATATAATATATAATATAAATATAATAATATTATAATTTATATATTTTTTTTAATTTATATTTTAAAAATTATCGTCCACGGTTTTAATAAT